>MVAQ01000253.1:0-28915 GCA_014825775.1 Krasilnikovozyma curviuscula
GACGGTGGGGGCGGCAGCAGCAGCAGCCTTGAGGTCAGAGATGGTGTTCTCTTGAGGAGTAGCAACAGCGACAGGCATTGTGAGAGATGGAGGTGGGGGTTGAGGTTGTTGGAAGGAAGTGTGAGAAAATCTCTGCGGCTTTTTATGCAGCCCGGCATTTTGTCGGTGATGTTTTCAAAAAAACCAAACTGCCCCTCCATTCCAACTGTCGGCCCAATATCCACGTGGAGAGGGTATGGGTAACCTAGCTATCTTCGACGTTTTACCTAATAGACGTGGGAAATCCAGAAGAATCGCCGCTGCGCAACGACTGGAACCCAATCGAAGTGGATCGACGACCTTCGACAACCAGTTAGGCGCGACCCAGGACATTACTGGGAATGAGTTCTCATACTATTTTAGCAGCAAAATACTCTCTTTCCGTATAGAGAGCTGAAAGGTGCCGAAAAGCCGTCTGAACAAGTTCCAGCTTCCGCTTCATCCATCCAGGTTTTTCGATCCGCCAATGTTGTTTCATTTTTCTGGCTCGACAATTCTGAGGGATAGGCTGTATGCAACAAATCTCTGTACACCCTCGATTAGAGGTAACTCTCAAGCTGAACCGAAGTTCAGGACTGCAGCAAGGCAGCAGCGCTTACTATGGACGAGTGAGTTGAAGCCTGTTGCGTCCGCCTTTGCTTTTCTACGGACGGCTGACAATGTAGTGTGGTCGCTCCCGTAGAATCCTCTCTGCTTATCCTGAGAGTAGTTTAGGTTGAGTCAGACCTCTATTTAATCCAGGTCACAGAACTCTGACGTTCTGCCTCTTTTCTCGAATCTGACAGGACCATTCCTACTGGCTGGTCTCTTCGACTCATTGCTGTTCGGGGTTGTAGCCACGGAGACGTACCACTACTATAAACGGTACCATCAAGATTCTTTCTTTTTAAGACTTATGGTTGGGACTTGTTGTTTGATTTCCCTGTATGTCTCTGATCCTTGCCGTGCGACGTCCCATCTCACTCTTACAACCTTCTTAGTGCCAACACAATCACTCTCATCTCTTATGACTACTTTCTCTTCGTGACCAACTTTGCAAACCCAAGTGCCCTCTCAAAGACGAGCTTCAACACCGCCATCACCCTCTTTGATTTGCTCATCGTACTGATGGTCCAGTCCTTCCTCATCCAACGAGTGTACCACCTTACACACCGCGCTTGGCTCTTTGGGGTGGCGTTCTCGTTACTATTTGCGAGCACAACTACTGGTTTTGCTTTTGCAGTGTACGAAGGGATTCTCAGGGATTTCACGCTGTATACGGTAGTAAGTCTAAGAAGCATCCTATCCGTTTCAGCCATCAGAGTTGCTCACCATTGTCACACCTAACAGACTCAACCTCTGGTCTACTGCTGGCGTGCTCTCGGTATCTGTGGTGATTTGCTGGTGACAATATCGATGTTGTGGACGCTTCTGCGCCTAAACATGGGATTTGAACACACCGACACCAAGTCGGATCGCCTCTCGAGACTAATGTAAGTGCTCAAAAAATCTTTAACAATACTTCTAGATCTCAGTGCCCTTTGTTGTCGCAGGTTCCAAGCCCAAATTTTCCCAACCCTCAACACCATTGCATCACTGATTGCACTGAGGGGTCACCAATATTCACCGCAGAGTTTTATTTTCTTGGCAGTAGATGGGAAGTTGTACTTGATTTCGTTGCTGAGAGTGTTGAACCTGTAAGGATGGTTCATCTATCGGTTTTCGGATAACTGGCGTTGACCCTGCGCTATTCCTTTGCCATGTTTTCTCTGCCTCAGTCGCCCAACAAGCACCTCATTCACCAAACTAGAAAACACATCTCTTGAGACCAACTCTGTGACCGAGACTGCAATTCTCCCACCGGCCATTCCAGGCTCCATCTTCCGTCGACGCGTCTCTCCCGCCGGCGTTTCTTCACGTCACAGCACGGACAAAAAGGGAAAGAGGGTCAGCTTCAGTGACGAATGTAAACCTGAGGGTGATGTGTTGGAAGATGAGAGCGAGTTGGAGTCGGCTGAGGCGAAGAAAGAATGGGCAGCTGATGTGAAGGAAACTACATAGGCCGCGATAGCCATACCAAAGATGTTATTCTTGATATCTGGCTACCACCCAGCCCAGCGAGCAAGGATCCTGTCGATAGATACCCCCAGCAAATAATATAATTATCCAAAGAATGAGTCTTTTGATGAAATCAGTATATCAAATGATCTTCAGCAGGTAGTATATTGTGTGGATAAGGTTGAAATCGAGGTAGATTGCTGCTTTCTTTCCGTCTGAGTCATTCCAGGAATCAAACACATCGGGTTTACAAGACCACCCACTAGGTTGACTCGAGAAAATCAGATATGGAAGTCACCATTTTCATGACTCTGCTCGTTACACCTCTTTGACTTCCGTCGCGGGTTGTGTTCAGGATATCATTGTCACAGAGGTAAGTTGGTTCTTCTCCCTCTTCAAAAACCGTGGATGGCAACGAAGAAACCCCCTTACCTAGGCCCGACCGAGTTGTTACTGCAAAATCAATTCGTCGAGTTATCAGAGGCTACATCGGTAAGAAAAACATCAAGCTAGGTCTAGCATCTATCAAGGTGGAATTGGATGAGGATATGGAGGCATGAAAAAGGAGCCAATGGAATGAAAACAAAACTCCCAGCTGCTTTTCGCAGACCCAAAGAGGCAGACTGATGTTCGTCTCCAGGCCCTTTCTTGAAGATATTCCGTTTAAAATCAATTTTCACGCTCCATTTTCGACGTGCGACTTTCACGTGCCATTGGGACCTTCGCTTGCGCAATCTCAATTCGATTGGCCATTTTACCTTCAGAAGCTTATCTGCCTGTGAACGGGAAATCCTTTAGCGTTTTCGATCTCAGAGCATTCATCAGCTCTGACTCTGGTGATTGTGTCCTCTACACACTGTATGTCATTCAATGCAAAAACACGCGTATGTTTTTTGTTTTTGAAATTTTCTTGATTTGGGCGGTGGCCCTCGCTGGATGCAGTTTGTTCTCAGAGATAACAAAGAAAGTTTCGCACTAGTGATGGTAAACAACAACGCAGTGGGGTTTTTACTTCGAGGTAAATTGAAAATTGAGAACTTTATTTTCTCCCTTCTTCGACCCCGCTTTGTTTGCAAGCAACCCACGGTCACTCCTCAACCCGTCCAGGATCGACAAGATCTTCGTTCAAGGTCTGCGACGACAAGGACTTTCGACTCTTGTATATCTGCGGTGCACGTAGGGCTCTATGAGAAGACGAGCCCTGGCAACCAGCGACTAGGATATTGTCACGCTGTTGTAGGTACAACCTTCAGGTGAGTCTCATTCCATGGTTGGCTTCACTCCTCACAGCTTACGAACCTGTACTCTACTCGATTCTCACTCCAAAGCTGCTGTATTTTCAGCTCTAGTCCGAATCGAAGGAGAGGACCCCTGAGACTGTTCGCTACAGAACGCTGCTCGAAATTCTGCCTCTCTCCAACAATCTGATCAAGGTTCAAAAGCCTCCCAATCTTCGGATCTGCTTTCCTTAGCAGCTGGAAGTCATGTACCAATCCCAGCAGACTCCTAGGCCTCGCCCTCCAGGTATAGGAAAGCGTCGAACATCGAATTCCAAACCTCTGATCCACCATGGCCCCGTCTTCAGCCTCAGTTCTAGCAACGTCTTTGGCAAAGGTGACGGATCAGAAATTAGAGGGTCTGATAGTCAGGACAATCTCGTTGCTGCTGGCGAAGCTCCTCCTCCTTATCCGTTCCCTTCACCTTCCCTGAAATCGCAAACCTTGCAGGTCACGCATGCTCGTGCTGTGACCAGTGGCGGGGCTGTAGGTTCTCCATTAGAAGAGGCCATGAAGATGCTGGGTGTTGATGTCAATTTGGAAGCTAATACAGGTGCTACAAAGAATAGTGTGGATGAAGGGTGGATCCAGGAGAGGAGCAGAGAAGAGCTGAGTAGATTACTTCTCGAAGCTGAACGGTCAGTCTTTGCGCTTTCCTGGCTGCTTCGTCGGCTTAGACCCACCTCTTGATTTTCTAAACAGGCTTATTCGGGAACGTGAAAGAGACCTCAGTCTCGCGGCCGCCATTGGACAGTCATTGCTAGAGAAAAACATATCACTACGCAACAAACATGAAACGCTTCTGGCAACATTACCAGACTCAGCCTCATCACCACAATTAAATTCTGACAGCAATAATCACTGTCCACAAATCACATCAACACCCCTTGCTAAAAGAAGTAGGGCGATGGATGGATGGTCGTTCCCTCTCACAGACTCATCACAGCAGAGCCATCAAGTTCCAGCTGTCATTTCGGAACAAGACGATAGTCATACAAGATCGCCAACACCTTCATCAATAGCTTCTCCTCTTCGAGCCACCTCCAGAGTAGCCCAACGCTTCGCGTCTCGACCCAACCACTCTCCTCAGGTGTCTTTGGCAGTCCAAAATCAAGCTTTACATGAGGCACTTACAGACCTTCAAGTCACCACATCTCGGTCTGAGTCTGAAGGAAGAAAGAAGCTCAGAAATCTTGAAAGGGAAATCAAGACTCTTCAAGAAGCGTTAAAGGCGAGCGAGGGAGAATTGGAGAGACGAGTTGACGTTGCAGGTCTTGCGTCTGCAGGCAACAGTTCTCGCCCTGCTCAGAAGGCATGGGAACGCAGAAAACAAGATAATATGATGAATGATTTGGAAGATCAGCAGCATTTGTAAGTTGAATTTCAAAATGACTTCTTCTGTTGCGGCTTTTCACCGACAATATCTATATCGTTTCAGACTCAATGAATCATCAATGACGGACTTTGCTCCCCCAAAACCACCTCAACTGTTACCAGTTTCTTTTAATCTAGATCCAGAGTCGTTAAAGCCTTCACCTTTCCACATACCTATTCACCGGACGCCCTTAAAGGTTCACTTCCCTTCAACGCTCCCATCTGAAGACAATCAAGATGATTCTGTCAACCAAACGACAACAGATGGACCACAAACGCCTGTACAAGTTTCTAAATTGTCTACATCCACTGCATCTTCCCCGTTCACCTCTCCACAGGCTCCCATCACTCGAACCAGACATTTATCTTTGAACTTCCCAATCTCACCACCAAGTTCATCTCCGATGCAACAAGACCTGGTCCAAAAGTTGCTTGGCAAAATTGAGGAGCTGCAAAAAGCAAACATCGAGCTCAAAGCTGAACACCGCGAGGTGGTGGAGAGAGTCAGTCAAGTTGAAGAAGAAGGTCGAGAGCTTGAGGGAATGATTGCGGCGTCTCAAGTTGGAACAAAGGAAGACTCTGAAGACCAAGAGAATGGCCAGCTAACTAGACCAAAGGGAAATCAATCAGCGATCCGAAACATCAAGACTAGAAAACGTACTCACAGCACCTTCTCCACGCTGTCAGGCCCGCAGTCGCCCAATACCACACCTGTCAAATCAGCTGAACGAGAAAATGTCAGTCTCAAAATGCCCATCATCAAAGCTTCTGCCGATTCTTCCCTTTCCTCACTCGCCGACACGTCGCCAACCAAATCAAGATCCTCGTCGGGGCAGCTTCGTCATATCCCTTCAATCTCTTCTCTGGGAGGCTATATCGACAACTTGAGAGGAAAAACTCTCGAAAGTGAACTTGGACGAGAGTATGGTGAGGATTGGGCTGGAGAGTTTTTCGGAAGTCCTGCAGGCTCTACCATCTCCAAGTATTCGTCGACGCAACCAGGGCCGTTCGACGGTGCTGTGGAAGTGTCTAGCGGCAGCAATGCTCTTCAAGCCGTAAGAGATGTTATTCATCGAGGTCGTAAGTTCTCAAGCTGTCATCTTGTTTGATAAAACTCGTTCTGACTGACCCTTTACTGATTCTATCCAGCTTCACCTTACCAACCCCACGCAGGTTCTATCTTACCTCATGGCTCTCTAATCGAGTCCCCTCCATCTGATGTTCAAACTTTCGACCTTCTTTCCACCGCTATTGAAACACGTCCTACTACCTGGGCCGACAGCGAAGCCATCCCACCGCCACCTGGTGCCATCGAGCGAATTGTCGATTGGGGAAGCAGAAGGAGGGAAGCTTCAAATATCGAGCCTTTCGACGAGAATGTTTACCCAGAAGCAGAAGACGAAGGCAAAGGTAGATTCCAACGTCTACGCCTTCGTCTTCAAGGCAATCTTGATTCTCCTGAGGCGAGTAGAAGAAGAATAACGCATGGCACTTCTATGACTACTCTGAGAATTGAAGCTCCATCATCACCACCGGAACATCACAGTGAAGACGAAGAGTTTGAGCTGGTTAACCGTCCACGAAACTCTGGTGTCCCGTATGGGCCGCTGTCCTTCACTGCTCGATATCTCACTCCATCTCATGTAATTGAGAGAAGCATCAGAAATCTGCTTGAGATATGGATGTTTGTCCAGTTCTGCCTGGTTCTCTGCGTTGTGATCTGGAGAGCTGTCGAGCTAGGTCCAAGGGATGTACTCAGGAGTTCTGGTGACGGCCCCCGAAGACGCATAGGATAAGCACGTTCGACTCAAGAGCATGACATCACCCACATGTATATAACACATCACTGAACATTATTTTGTTTGTTAACCTAATACCATCATGTAATCTCAAGGGGCCTAATGATTGACTCCGTCCCTGTATCGGTCCTTTCTTTTCCGTAGCTTTTCCTCGACGTTGCTTATGTTTATATTGATCGGCTATGAGAATGCAAGCTGAGTACAGTCAGAAACGTAGTGTTCACAGACTGGATCCTTCGTTGACATTACGCCTCTTCATCCCCACCGACGACGTCAGCTCCTTCCTTCAGCCATCGGAAAGTCAGGCTACATCGAATGTCTCTTCCACGATAGATTGGCTTTCCACCCCCTTGCGCGTCCTCAATCCAGTCGCCAAACTTTTTCTGTGATACCACGAAGAGGGTAGCAGCGAGCGGCGCCAGTCAGAAGCAGCATTAAAAAGGGGGAAGCAAGGGCCAATTACCTCTATCCCATGCTCCCAGTTCCATCTAGCTTCTCCCGTCATGACACAGACTGTCCTTTCGGGGAGCCAGAAACGATGAACCCTTCTCGAGGAATTATGTGTCAAGCAAAAGACGGTGGGAGAGATTAGTGAGACTGATATGATGGATGATTCAAACCGAGAGGGCAGATCGATATGACTTGTTATTCCTTCCTGCCAAGTGCAAGAATAAGATTGTTAGATCATCTCGTAGAGAACTGAGGCTCTGTGAGACTGCTTACGCCTGGGTAATACAGATTCAGGATCACTAAGCAGAAAGGGTTTCAGTTGCGAAGCACTGGCTCCTCAATTTTGATAAATCGGTCACCTTGACGTTTCCTGTCCATCATGAAAACTTCATCCATCAGCTCTGGCGGCAGTCTACCGCCCAAAACATTCTTCAGCTCGGCCAAGGTCCTGTCCAGGTAGGCATTAGAACCAAAATAGCTGCCTAGGTCGTTGATCTTGTTTCCAAATATCATGGCATTGTTGGTTGTCCCGTTCTGAAAGATGTTGTGGTCGCCAATATCAACGAGTAGTTGGGAGGCGAAGTCGGTTGAAATCAAGCTTGGGAAAACAAGCAAGCCCGGAATCGAGGGTGGATCGAGGGAAGCAACATCTCCAGGCGAGTCGAAGCTTGTATCATTGTGGCCTGCCTCGGATGTATCGTCCTCTAGGCTGGAAAAGAGCGAGCATGGCGAGTCGTTTTCCATGCCAAAGCCACTTCAGAGGGACCAAAAGCTGGTTAGAGCAATCAACCATGTTACACTAACAATATTGTGCCTACTCAATAGGTGTGGGAGAAAGAGAAGAGCCAGTGTCACGATTGGAAAGGACTGGTTTGAAGACACGCGAAAAAGCTGGTGTCCCGAGCTGAATTTTGCCGCCTTTGTCCACTAATGACTGGGGAGTTGGCGTTGCGCCTATCTCCTGAAGACAAGACCTTTCCAAATTGCCTCCCTGGACGACCGTGATACGACTGGACGCCTATGCGCAGAGCTCAACGGGTAGCGTGACCACAGATAGAAGAAGCAAAAACAAACTACATAATCTGAGTAAGTAAAATAAGAAGTCTTTCAAAAATAAACCAGGATAATACTTTGATCTTCGTTTTGAGGCTGTGATGCAATCATCTCTCTGAGCTATAAAGCGACCGCGACCTCTGGAGCAGCTTTTCTCCAGATAGCGACAGCCTCTTCCCAGATCCGGTCGCCAGCTTGAACACCTTTGGGATTAGACAAGTAAGCTAGAGGGCTGCCAGGACCGGTTTGAATGATGAAAAGGTCAATCACTACTCTAGAGCAAAGAAGAAGAAAATAAACTCAAAGCATACTTACAGTGCAGGTTTCATGTAACTCTGAAGTTCACAGAGACCATAATAAGAAAGGTTTTTAGCTCAGGTTCGGTCAAATATACTTTCAAACCGTAGACGCTCACGATGAATTCCAAAGAGCGATCGATTGCGGTGGCAGCCCAAACCACATTCTTAGAGCCAACCTGTATCACCCGAGCTTTAGTGAGCTCAGTAGATGCTACAGCCCTGGGGAGGGCGGTAGGAGTGCGGCAGACCTTTGACTCACCGTTGGAGGGACAGCAAGAGCTCTGAAAAACAAGTGGGTCACAGATGAAGTATATCCTCGGAAGAATTGACTCTGGACCAATCCCGGGTCAACGCAGCTGATGTTGATCTCGGGGTAAAGAGGAATCATTTTATGCATCATGGATTGAAGAATCAACTGCGATGGCAGAGATCTAGTCAGTTATCAGAAGCATATCACAAAGAGATTGGTACACGAACCTTGGATACCATGTACCTAGTCTCTCCAACGATCTTTTTGGGCTCAGCTAGATATTTGATTGGGTATTCTTCTTCCATGAATGGCTTAGTCGGCGCCCAGTAATGAATGCCAGAACCCACCACGACAAGGTGAGGCTTGTACTGCGTCGAAGGCGTACTGAGCGGTTGAGCAGCTGCAGTCTTTTTCATAAGAGGAGTAAGGAGGACTGCGAGAAGAACTGTTGAGACAGCATTTGTCTGAATACTGTGGAAAAGAGAGCCATGGTTTGAGACGAAGCAAGGATTGCAGCAAGCGGCACTTCAAGTAGAGACCCACGTATTTTCGAGCCCATCCTTGGTCATTTCCGGCAAGGTGACAGCATCGCCTGGGTTGCGTCCAGCGTTCATAACAGCAATATCCAACCTTGTAAGCTCATCGTTGGCTCGTCTAGCGAATGCGCGAACGCTCTCGAAATCGACCAGATCGAGAGGCCAGCATTCAATCTGATGAGACTTGATGTTGACATTTCGTCGAAGGAGCTCCGATTTGGACTCTTCTGCCGAGGAGATGCGACGGTTCCCAATGATGAGTTTAGCTGGATTGTAGGACAGCAGAGTGGAAGCAGTTTCGAGGCCAATACCTAATGCAGATGTGGGAAATGTCAGTTGGAAGGAACGGAAACATACCAAACTACGCTTACTCACCTCCAGCGGCAACTCCAGTTACGAGGACTGTCCTTCCGCTTAGATCGACTCGCTGAAGGTCAGGCAGCGAGCACTTTTGTCGCCAGACGAATTGGGGCAATGACATCGACATGGTGAAGTGAATAGGCTCAGAAGGCGTAAGGGGGGAGGAGAAGTAAAGACAAAAGCGAAAGGAGAATGGATGATGTCTTCCAAAAAACCACAAAAAAAAAAACAAGTTTTGATGGCGATTCTCCACTTGCTCCCTCAGAGAAGAGGTATCACATACAATCCACTTTCCCCTATCCACTCGCGGCCGGCCTTCGGGTATTTTCTGATAAATACCAGTGCAAACGCGCGGCCATCCGCCACCGGTACAATAAAAATCTATCGCCGATCCTTCAGACAGGAAGGTTTGGCTGTATCCTCCAGTTTTAAAGAGTATGGATGGAGGTACAGTGGGAGAGAAAAAATCTCGTTTCAGAACTATTTCTAGCAAAAACATAAATACCATGTCCACGTCCCAATATGCTCGCCATCGAGCGGAGTTCACGAAAGGCTGACCTTGAAGACACAAGCTATACCAACCTGACCTTCATCGGAAACTACCTGAATGAACATCAATGACCTGCTTCTTTCTTCCATCCTCATCTAATGCCCACTTGACACCCCTCACTCCTCTGTGTATCGCGAATTCAAACGTTGTCTTCCGTGCCCGATGCGCCAGTGGGACGCCGGCGTTGTTTGGGTATTCATTCTGGACAATGGTGAGTGTTTTCATTCGAGGTAATGTGATTGCCAGAACACCAACAATAGCTAGATGGTCGAACCCGAGGCTGGAGCGGATGAGACCAGGGGTGTTTTCGTTGAAAAAGTCAGCCATGGATGCTTCGTCGAAGACGACGTTGTCGATTTTGTGGAAGTGGAACCGGAGCTGAAAGTTATCATGTTTGAAGAGCTGGTGGAGATCGAATGCATGTACAGATTTGAGAAGTTGTGGGGGGGAGGGGAGAGGTAAGCAACATCTAGTACCGGAAGTGTCCGGCGGACTCACCAGCTTCAAGTTAGAGCATTTTGGGTCAGATGTGGGTAAAAACGTAAAAGGTATTGATAAGTTCTCTACTTCCCTAAACTGGCTGAGAGATCTCGTTATTTGTATCTGGGCATGTCAAGCACCAGACCTAAGTCAGTGCCATATAAAAACAAAGGCAGCAAGAGAGAGATGCGTTCTACCGGAATTTGGTCAGGGAGGATCTTTCCAGAAAACTTGAGAATTTTAGCAGAGTATGCGGAAGAAGGGACGTTCAAGGCCTTGAGACTTGGGCTCATAGACCACCGAATTGATTTGATTTCCAGCGACACCACTCTCCATTCTTCCAAGAAGTGGCCTCTCCTCATCTCTGCATTCAATATCTCCACGTCCTCGAACGGGGTCCCATTACCCTTGTGGAACAACAACCTGATCGTCTCGTCATCTTCGAAGATGTAATTCGATGATTTCCTTCGAATGAAGATGACATGGTCTAACTCTGGGTGTCGAAGGGCGAAGTGAGGGAACCAGGAGAAGTCTTCTCGAACACAGAGTCTCAGGCACCTCAACTCTCTGAGGTTGAGATCCCCGGGTGCTAGTGAGGTCTGAGGGGTGAGTCTGAGGGTATGAATTCGGACGCCTGCTAGTAGGAAATCCCGATGTCTTCCATCGTTATGTCGCAGCATGAATCTCTTCAGGGAGTCAGGTACTCTCTGGATCTCGGCTCGGGTGAGGAGGATATCTCGATAATCAATGAGGACGGTTTGGAGGTAAGGGTGCGCTTGTATGGCAATGAACTCTGGCGTCTCAACGATGAACCTGTGTGCAGAAAACTTGTCGGAGATGGAAAGGCGCTGAAGGATCGGGAGTGCGTTGATGACGCTGGGGAAGAACGGGCTTGGGCCAGCGTTCCAACAGAGAGTCTGAATGAGTGAGGCTAGATGGGCGTTGCTATCAACGAAACCGACGAACTTCGAAACTTCAGTGCTCATGCGTTGTAGGAAAGATGCTGGATGATGCTCCTGATCGACCGTGAGTCCTTTGGCCTTCGCGACCCGAACGTCAGAGAACATTGAAGGCGAGCAGCAGGCACGACACTGAAGCGATGAGAGAGTCAGCTCAATTCAGGAAACAATCACAACGTAGACGAAATATGTAATCACCAGGCGAGAAGTCATCGAAAGATTGACAAGTGTCACCCAATCGAAGGAGAACTGTGACCTTGTGAAGTGTCTTCGTCTCCTCTCAGAATCATTATCCCATCTCAGAGTGGAAGCAATATTTTCAATAATTTCGTTTGGTAAGCTGAGGAAGGTGATGGTACTCTTGCCAGGAGGGACCGGTTCTGAGACCTTCAATTTGGATCTTTAAGCCAGGTAAGGGATCGTGTCAGAGTTAACGCATGCGAAATGAGTTTTGGCAGCTGCTTCATCTTTTGAGTCAATCCAGAAGGTGAGAAGGTTGGAAAGACATACAAGCTACTGGCCAAGTCCTCCCCTTCAGCGGTGGAGGGATTTCTCATCTCCGTAACACTCTCTTCCTCGCTTCCTCTAATCATATCACCTACGTTTATATCCGTCCCTTCAGTCCTCTGCCTCTACAAGCTCCAGTTGGATGCTCCTATCCGTATGGTGGAGCCTGTTTCCTGGACGGCCCGCAGAGTTGGGGAGCGAATGCTAATTCCAGAAGAACTTAGGTATGTACCTCTCAGGGGTGAAATTTATTGGGTTCTTGTACCTTCTAAGAGAAGTTCTCTCAATAAACTGATGTCTCAGCGGCTGGCTCTGTGCTGAAAGATGTAGTCAGTAGTCGACCAAACGTCCGGCTCTGCTCACACGCAGTGTGTTTTGGGGGCAGCCCGAAAATGAATTGGGTGGTGTTGTTGTCGGAAGTTTGAAGCTCCCTCTAGTCGCCTAGTTTCCAGCTATCCTTACGATGGCAGGGCTACTACGACAAATATGACCTCTCAGCGCTCAGTCGTCGTCCAAACCGTACTCCGGAGCCCAACTCACCCTTGCACAACCTCAGAGCTCGCTGTGCCACGTCTACCTTCTGGTGAAGCATTCAACAGTCTCTGTACGATTACAATGAGAACGCTAGTGAACCAGGAGCTAGGCTTCCCCTCGCAGGTGTTGAACTGCGGAAGCCATCAACGCTAGAACTACGATGGGTTGACACCGTGAAGCATCTGTCTTCACATCATAAATCGGGATACTTCTTTCTCTGAGCTATCATGCACGTGAACACCGCCCTGCCTGGTCTATCGCTGCCTATTGAGCTCATACTTCCAGCTGATCTTTCTGGACGCGACGCGACGCGTGCACCGAGCACAACAGCTGCATCACATGTCCTTCTAGACAGTTTGTCTTTGTGTAATGACATTGAAGTAAACCCATTACTGTCATTTTAAATTTTAAAGTGTTGACATATTCTACTGGAATATCGTAATAGCCTAAATTTGACTTCGACCATGAAATACAACATACTTTCTGGAAAGTTGTATGAAAGGTTAGAATGGGCTCAGATGACGTCGAAGTTGAACTGATCAAGTTAGATCCTGCTTCACCTTTTGAAGTCCAAGAGCTTAAACGGCAGAGGCTCGTAAGCCTACTCGCTGACTCGCACAGACTGTACAACTCCCTTCTTGACACTTATATCTTGACACTTATATCGGTGTCAATGTTCGGCCTAATTGTTACTGTAGCTTTGCGGTTGGGACGTCGATCTCGTGCCATCTTGGATCGAAGCAATCGAAGCAGGAACACGAACTACCTTTTGGATCTTCCCGCCCCGTAACTGGCCTCTTCTACCGGACGAAGAATTGGTGCCGTACACTGAAGGAAAGAAACTGGCCATGGGAAAAGAATGGTCAAGTTTGAGACCCGTGGGCAGCGTGAGTTTGGTGAGTCATTTGCTGTCGTTAGACTCAGATGCTGTAAGATGCTCAAAGTCACGAATGGAACGCCTCCTTCTCTCGAAAAAGGACTGGATTGATTCTCTGGATGATGACCCAACGGTTGCTTGTATCAGCAGCGGCATCGTTTCTATACAGTCGTTCTTCATTCTTGGCTCCCAACAAGGGAAGGGGTTGGGGAAGTGAGCAGTCTTTCAGTTTGGCTAACCACTTCACATGTAATCATGTCACATACGTGAGGCTCATGGCAGATGCTTCAAACAGGTCAACCCTTAGACAGCTCGAGAGCATTGCGAAGTCATCGCCGTTCAATGCCAAAAAATTGGCGCTCACAACTATGTGCACCTCTCAAGTGAATGACAAAAACTTCTGGGCATTTGTGGGGATTCCATTCGAGTGTAGAGATAGGGATAACGAGGTATATCTTCATTCATCGGCAGATGCAGTAACCAATTGTTCCGACTGACGAAGGATAACGGACCTGTTATTCTTAAAGGTGTACTACTCAAAGTGCGGCTTCATCACATTGAAGATTGACAAAAGATCAAGGTGGAAGGGCGTCGATGGAACAGATACCTGGACTCTGGAAGCGGTACGTAAAAATCTCGTTGCGACCCTTTGTGGAGGCAGAAGCTAATGGAGATGGCCGTTGTCTTGCTGCTATTTCGAAGTTCATGCACAAGAACATAGACTGAAAATTTCAGCTGGACGTGTTAACTACTGAGTCTGCTTTGGGAGTGAAGATTTGAAGTTAGATGCGAGAAATCGCCTTGCGCTGCAAACCCAAGTGTTCTGTTGTAAGCAGGTTGGGGGCAGCATGTTCGAAAGGCAGGAATGGACGTTCAAAGGATACTGCACAAGAAAATTAAGCACACACCTATTTCTCGTAAGCCGCTCTATCGACCGGGCTCACTCGTACCTGTATCTCCTTGACGGAAGATTGCTGTCCACGGAAGCAACTATTGCAAAGTACACAACTTTTGCAACTACACCTCTCATCTGACTATTCGAATACCGTAAGAGATGAGAACCAATTCCAAAATTGCCCTGGGCTCGTCGAGATCCGACAAATTTGGTTCGATAGCATAAAAACAAAAAATTCTGTGAAAAGCAGATTTTTCCTGATCAGTTTTTACGTACCTGTTCGTTGTCCAATTCAGCGGAATGGTGTATCGGTAACACTCCGGCTTCACAATTCTACTTCGTAAGATTTGCGTTCGCTGGTACGCCGGGTTCGACTCCCGGTTCTGCTAAGTTTTTTTTTTGTCCATGTCATTTTTTGTATATTTTTAACTTTCTGTCTGCCTGATCTATTAAACCCCTTTTTTGAATCACTTGTTAAGACCTTCATCAGGTTTATTAATGGGACCGCATTACTGCCGTACCCTTGGATTAGTCTTTTCGCAACAAAACCACCCAACTTACACCGTGGTTTAAATGCGATCAATCTGGCTTTGTGAAACTAGATCTACCTTTTCCTCTAAAACAACTGGTCTCATCTAAATATTCCTCCCTTACGTCTTATACGTCAAACGCCAAAGACCCCACTCTTACATCTCTGAGCACTCCTGCCTTCTTCAAGGCTTCAGCCAGATCCATAATCACATAATCACAACCCTGTCTTGCTGCAACTGATACTGTAACAGGGAGATATTCAATGTGATTGGAGACCTCTGAGCAGTATGAGACCTGTCCGATTGGGAAGATCGCTTCGGGAAACCCAGCGAAGACGGAAAGTCTTCCTAACATGAAGGGGCCTGTCGGAGCAGATAGCTCAGGTTCATTCAGTTTCTGAAATTAGAGACACCAATTCGGTCACAAGTCAGGCACACCGGGGCTCGTGAAAGAACTCACTCTGTACACAGGCTTCCCTGTCCCCATCAGCGTAATCATCAGAGCATTGCTGCAGCTTTCCTCATCCTCCGTCAAAACACTCTCTTCAATCCACTCCTTCACTCTGCGAACTTTGAGAATTTCGGCAGTATAAGCCTGAGCTCCTCTGGCAAGACCATACTTCCATCGATTAGTGGGAGAAGTGTTTATACTTGGCAAGCGCCCGTCGTTTTCCAAGGCAAAATCGATAGCAAACTTCTTTCCGAGAGTGCTAGCTTGTCTGTTCAGTTATATTTCAGTCAGTGTCGAGAGTGTAAAGGAAGTCACCGATGAAACTTACTCATAGCCGATGACAGTCGCGTACGTCTCATTGAGCCACCCATTCAAATCCAGCACGTCCTCGGCAAATTCTCCGGCCAATACTGACGATTCCATGGATCGAGCCCACTCTCTTTGTACGTCGAACTGCTTGAGACCAGTACGTTCATCGACGCCGAGGAAGGCTGTCAGGTTGGCGATAAAGTCTTGAAACATAGCCTTGGTCTCGTTGGTGTGAACAAATTGCGGTTCCAGATGAGGAAGTAAAATAGTCTTGAAAATTCAAGCGAATTCATTTGAGTGAGTGAGGAGCTGCAAATTGGGTAAAAGAAACTCACCTTTGGGAAAGCGTCGTAGCTTTTGAAAGTATCGCCGTACCATGCCTTCCCTATCTTCTGAAATAACTCAGCACTTCTTGTAAAGTAACCTGCTGCATCAAATATGTTAGATAGAGGCATCACACCTTGTAAGCTAACAGCGCCTACAGAGAGACGTTATTTTGGTGAGCTTCTCCATCACAACAACATATAAATCCGGCAACGCTACCTACCGACTGAAGGTCTGATTCCAAACAACCCTTGAGCATTAGCAGGACCTCTGATTGAACCGCCAGTATCAGAACCAATGGTGAAATCCAGCCAGTTGTAGGCGGCCAATGCTGCAGCGCTCCCAGTCGAGGAGCCAGTTGGATCCAGACGACCGTCGCCTCTGGGATTGTAAGGACAGAATTGGTCAGCCCAGTCGCCAACCCCTTCTCCATTGGCAAACTGAGATGTCTTCGTCTTCCCGACGACTTCAGCACCTAGCTCAATAAGGCGTTGGATAGCGGGACAGGTGGTTTCCTTCGTGCCGTAGAGTGAAGCATAGTGAAGATTTCCACACCCTGTCCTAGTTCCGGCTATGTCAAAGATGTCCTTTACACCTTGATTAATGGGAATCAAGAATAAATTTCATTTCCAATTGATAATAGTGGCTTTGAACTCACCAACTTTGAGTCCAGCCAAAGGAAGCGATAAAGCAGCGCCTGCGGCAGAGGGGAAGCTAAGAGGGACAGGAACTTTTGACGATTGAAAGATCTACGTATCAAATGTTTTCAAATAATAATTTTCTTCTCAGCAGTCGCATCCTCAGAAGGTCGTATGAAGCTACTCTACTAACCTGGTCGTTTCCATTGACCAGCTCAAACTTGTCGCCTGAAGGTACAGTTCCAGAGACAAATGCCATGTTGACATCTGACTTCAGAACATAGACCGGAAAGAGGCTTCCAGACGGCGACAGCCAAAGAATGCGATTGGCGGTGGTGAAAGGAAGTGTCTCTAATAGTGCCCAAGGAATATTGAGCGGAGAGAGACCCAATGATTTCGAAATTTGAGAATTTTTCTGATACGTAAGGTTGGGAGTTGACAGAGCAGCAGCTGAAAATGACCATCAGTTAAGGGCGGGATTCAGGCGCTATCTTCTCTGTTGGCTAACCTGTTGTAAGCACTTCTTCAACGGCCCCAGAAGCCTTTCTCATAGTCTCGAGCTCCTCCAAAGCTGATTCAACACTAGAAGAGCTCCCTATCATTACCACAAATTGGGCTCGTCCCTGCCCAAGCGTGTCGGAGGTAAGCGCGGAAGGTTGGTGAACGGGTACATAGAATTCTTCCCCATCAGGTTTTAATTTGAAAATATAAGCAGAAGAATATGTTGGAGGTGGAATCCTAAGCTCTTGAGATACAAATGGGTTCAATTCCTGAATTGAAGAGAAGTTCCAGTGGTATGCTGAGAGCAGAAGCGCGCTGAAGACCAGCAAGACCCATGCGAATCTCCCTCTACTATTACTGTATGCCAGAGAATTCATATTGGATACTCCAGGATCCACAGGAAACCCCATTATGGCACTGGCTATAAAATGTAAGAAATTCAGTCGATGTGGCTTTTGCTGACTTTGTAGCACCTCGCCAGGCCCCGAACCGCATCGATGGGAAATCCAGTGTGTGACTTCCCAGAAGATCTCTTGCTGTATATACTGCGCTACCTCACTACTAAAGATGTACTGAACCTGGGTGCTACCTGCTCAACAAATTATACACATGTAAGTCTTCTTCCTGTCCTCTGCGTTTGAAGACTGGCCATGAAACCCTTGGGTTGTTACTAGATCAAGAATGTAGCTCTACCATGGTTAGTTAGACAGGATGGTACACGAATCGATCATATCTCTATCTATCCCATTCAACCTTCAGATTGGACGTCGAAACTGGGCAGGCTGAAGTTTGACTTCCAAACTCGACAACGCTGGTACAAACGGCAGGTCTTCTGTACTCCTCTTGGATCTCCCAGGACTTATCACAGCTCCCCAGTGTTAGCTGTTGGCGACGAGGTGCTCGTCTGTGGGTTTGGAAGAACATTGGTCGTCCATGATTTAGGTAACCCTGGGATTGGAGTCGAAGGAAGTAAATCGATACGTGCAGCTAGAGAGTTCCAGCTAAAGAGAGGGTTTGAGGGAATACTCAATGATAACAGTCTGAGTGATGCCGTCACTGGTGTTCTACTGTTGGAGAAGGTCGACGACATTCAAGTCTTGCTCCTTTGTTTCGCTAATGGCGCGATTATCAAAGCTGGACTTCCACTTCCAACGGCTCCTGATCAATATCTACAATTCATCAAATCAGTATCTACACAATCTTCTCCCATCAGTTCTTTGTCTCAGCTTGGGTCAACTTTTCTTTCAACGAACCAAAAAGGTGACATCAACCTCTTTGGCAACGACTCTACCACCATGGCCACAATCAAAACAGATCTGCGACTTTGGTGCAGCCTCATAACTCCTCGTCATGTTATATCTGGATCATCTATCTCTCAATCCCAAGATAAATCGTCTTGGCCTCTCAACGTGTTCTTACGTGGCGAGTCAACAATCTCACCAATCAACCAAGGTCTCTACACTTCTACCACAAGCGACAGCATGAAATCGTCTACAATTTACGCTCTTGATTCACTCGCCTCTCATCCAGAAATTGTGGTGGCAGCTCGGTTCGACTCAACAGCAACTGTCCAAGACTTGAGGTCACCGACGACGTCACCTTCTCTCAAACTCGAAGATCCTTACTGCGACGCCCCCCTCTATTCAATATCATCCTGTAACGGTCATACTGTCGTAGCTGGTACGGGCAACTCGAATGGACTCGTCATGGTGTGGGACATCAGGATGCCGAGGGAAGGCTGGAGTTGCTTTGTGCCGACGACTACGAGTGGGAACCACGGGTTGGACAATAGGATACCGCAGAGTGGTGCAGTCAATGGACTGGTTGCTGAAGGTGGAAGGATCTGGGGACTGTGAGTCCGAACTCTGCCGTCTTCTGTGGCTGGGTGATGTCTTCTGATCAGTTTCCATCATGCAGAACCGAACGGCAGCCGTTTGTCTTCGATTTCTGCCCCGACCTCGCAAGAGAGCGATTTGCATTGCCAAAATGTACAGCAGCATCAGCTCAGTTGAGAGATCGGAAAGCAAAGGGCAGAAGCTGGTGGGATGAAGCCCCGGGAAGTGACCGTGAAGGAAGTCGAGGTGCGGCTGACAAGGTGGGAGGTAGAAGCAAATTTTACTTGCACTTCGGAGAAACTGCGTTTGTAAGAGATACGTTAGTTATTTAGCTGATGTTTGAATATGTCTTTCTAGTACTGTTCATAGTAATCAATGAGAGTAAGATGCCGTGCTGCGGTGCAAATGTCAACAAAGAAGGCTCTGAACTTTTTGATACCTTTAGTTAACAAAGACCAAGAAAACTCTCAACGTGAAGCTTCAACTGTTGCCAATTTAAAATGAATGTCTGGAAATAAGATCTAAGAAACCAAAGTCAACGCGAAAATTTCTAAACACGTCGCATCCCAAGAGTATGATCAAATGGACTTGATGAGCTCTTTACCAGGGGAGCACCCTGTAGGAAGAAAGCTTTCATGTCAATATGCACTTAAATGTTCAGCTACATTCATGAGTTGAAGAAAGAGGTTCTTTTAAGTCAACGCATTGTAGTTCCATTGTCAGCGCTGCGGCACTTTGACTCTCTCAAGGGGAAGGCTTGCGACTTAAACAGCCACAAACTCTTTAAAATGAAAAAGGTTTCCCGTCTATCTATTCATTAGATGATAGAGATGACAATTCACAATCTAGAACTGATACAGAGAGAAAATTCGCGTTTTGTTTCATATCTGCTGAAATGACGATCAGAGTACAATGCATACTTTCCTTTTCAATAACGCCCTGCTGGCGTAATGGTAGCGCGTAAGACTTCTAATTCTTCAATTAGGGCATCTTAAGGTTGCGGGTTCGATCCCCGCGTGGGGTTTCTTTTTGCGTCGAGCTTTATCCGTCCATCGCAATTTTTCTTTTTTTGCCCTTACAAAAATATACCTTCTCTAAACTCACCACTCTCTTTCCCTTTTTCTGCCCTTTTCTAAGCTGGCTGTTGCAGAGAGAGCTTCCTTGGTTTCTAGTCCTCGACACCCGCGCTTTTTTCTGAATCTATAGGAGAACCGCGGTTTATTTCATGATTGCTGATTATGTTGTTAATGATCTCTAATGATTTTGGAGTCATGGAGGTGAATTAATCCGGCATAACAGTGATAAAGCTGCACGGCGTTACGGCGCGAAGTGTTCTTTTGCAGAGGCAGCAACTGGTTTGACTCAAGTCACGAGTGTACCAACTATCACTAACTTTGATATTAATAACTCTGACAAAAGCCGACATTCTTGGAATACCTTCAAACCCTCCGAGTCATGTACAGAAGGCAAGGATACTAGTTCACGCTGATTTTTCCGCATCACGTCCAAGTCTAACTCAAGTATTCATTTAATGATGTATCAACTTCTATATATCGAGCAGACATTGACGATACTACGTCAGACGACTCCTTTGGAAATGTTTTTCCTTAGTTTACAGCACTCTACCCCTTTCTCCAGCTCCCATACCGCCTTTCTTCAAAGCCTACAAGATACCAAATTAACGAGGGATAGGGTCAGCAGATGGTCAACTATTGAGGTCAGATTTTGAGTCTCACTTTATCGAACTTCTTCGCCTTCTTGTTACCAATCTCGACAGCCCTCACATTTGTACTGGCCTTCGTCAGTCTAATCGGCCGCGACCCAACATACTTTCCGTCCATCTCCTTCCACGCTTTCAGGAAATCTTCAGGATCAGAGAATGCGATGAAGCCGTATTTTGTCTGAAAGCGGTGAGAAAAGGCGAAGTCAGTCAGTGCTCAGGACAAAAGTCGATATTTCGGATATTCTACTCACTTTGTCTGAGAGCCTGTCCTTTATGACTCTCGCTTTAGTGAACGAAGGGTATTTTGAGAATGTATCGACCAGGAGCTTCTCCGTGACGTCGTTGGCGCAATCCCCGACAAACAGACGGAACCATGAAGGGTCCCATTCTACCAGAGTCTGACTGTGAAACACAATAATAACCATCAACAACCCAACTTAACTGACGTGACCAGTGAGACTGAGGGCCCTCTTACTCATCCCAAATCTTTCCTCCCCCTTTCCTAATGACGGTCGTTCTTCGCCCACTAGCCTTGGGGGCAGCAGAAGCAGCTTTTCCTCCTCCGGGGACATAGGCACTCTATAGAACGTTTTTCAGATTTAGGTCACAAGCAGGTCAGGCCAACTACACATCAGATGAAGAGGCAGCACACGACCTTACCTGCTGGTTCAAAGCATCAGGATCCCAAAGGGCAGGATCGTAAGCTGGAGCAGGAGTGAACGAAGAGTTGTCCGGTAGTTTAGAGCCACCGTAGCTGTTGTACTGCAAGTGCAAGCAGAAGGAGAACCAAGGGGGATGGTAAAAAAGGGTCGTTAGAGCGAACTGAGGGATGAGGCTAGAGACTGAAGCACAACTCACTCCGGCAGTAGCATAACCTGTTGACGAACCAGCAGTTGCAGAAGTACTAGAACCACCACCAGCCCCTCCTCCATAAGCATAGAAATCCGCAGTTGCTTTATCGTAGCCTTGTGTTTGATAGTACTGGAAACGCAAAAGTCATTGTGGTGAGCCGAATATTTCTATTCAAGTAGCTAGATGCATAAAACTCGCCTCTGACCATGCCTTTGGGTCGTAGGCCTGATCTGCCATTTAGTTGAAATGGAGTGAACGTTGGGGGGCACTAGTGAGCAGCGAGAATAGAAGGCTGCAGACAGACGAGCAACGTGGCGTTAACCAATTAAGTGAGAGCGTCTACAGGCGAGTAAGCAAATCACCAGGAGACGCTGAGAAGTGAACCTTGAGCCGCTCTTCAGCCCAGCAGACTGTCAACTTTGAACCGTACCCGGCGTTGCGTTGCGTCGCGACTGCGTTTCACTTTCAGTTGTTGGGCACGCGAACTAATCAGAACTGCTAGTTGAGGCAGGGAAAGTGCTATTTAACTCTTGTACTCCACGCTACAGGTGTCCGGGATGAAATGATCGCTTGACGGCGGAACTCTCCCGATAGTAAACGAAAGCTTAGTTGCGCTTGCTATGATGCTACCTTTTCCGACCCCAAGGAGATTGGTTGACATCTATAGAGTGACCATCGAAAACGCAGACTCAGGCTACAGCCAACGAAGCTACTAAGGAGTTGTTCACCAGGCCACATGAACATTTACTTCATTGTTGTTCTGAAACCTCCGTCGCGCCACCAGCGGCCTCGAGCTACTCATTATATTTTCACCCTCATCCTCACGCTCACCAATGAATACAACGTGAAGGGTTGGCGCTTCTTTTTTTGTTTTTTAATCCGACCTTATCTTGCGTCCGCTGAGAGGAGAGGAGAGCATGGTTGGGCCGAACAGCCCAGCTCCTATCCTTCTCACGGACTCTCAAGCAAACTTGTTGTGAGTGACTATCTTGATAAGGAAGAAGAGACAATACTGATGGCCTGAAGTGTAGTTATGCACTATGGGTATATCCAGCTATCGTAGGAGCGGGAATTACATTGCTGTTGCTGCTGTCGATCGGAGCTGTCTACTTACATCCCAAAGGAAGGCCGCATCTGGACAGAGTGTCATTCAGGCTTATAGCTGTGTCGTTAATTTCTAAGTGCGTGTCTGTGATCCTCCTTTCGTGCTGCCATCCAGTTGGAGCGATTCATTGCTCACTGGTGCTTTGCGAAACAGCCTCATGTACAGTGCTACTTTGGCAATGATCGGAACGATCACTGATGACTCTCATCAGCAGGAATGCAGCAGCGGGATGTTCGTACTGATGTGGAATGTTCACTTCTCCTCCATGTTGAATCTTTCTATCGCGCTCAACATCTTGTGAGTAGTTTATGACGGCTTTCTTTAGAATTGACCATTGGTGGGGCTGTTTTCTGACTCTTCGGCGGATACAGACTGGTTGTCGTCTGGAGATTAAGCTCAAAGAAATTGGAGCTCTGTTACTATGCTGTTTCAGTGGTCGTTAGCTCTGCTTTTACCATCCCTCCTCTGGCTGGTGGGATCTATGGGTTGGATCCAGTCTGGGAAAGCTGCTGGTACTCGCCTGGAAGTGCAACGTCTCGTCTGTACGTACATACACCATCTTCACACCGTAACTATTTTGCTGAAGCAACTCCCCTCTTCAACATAGCACTTGGCAAGTTGGAACCCAGCTTGGTCCCATGTTATGTTGGACAGTATGTGAAGTAGTTTGCTTTCTCATGATCGCGAGATGCCTGTTAAAGGCTGAGGTAGATTCATTCCAAGGGACACGAGGTCATTTCAATTGCTGACAACCTTCATTCATGCCTCTAGGATAACGCGAGTCTGCTTGAAGACAGTCGGTTGAGCTTTTCGATTCCCCAGCAGTATCGAAGCATCGTTTGGAGAATCGGTCGGTCAAACTATTTCACAGCTTTCCCTTCGCTTAAAACTCACTCCAGCCTGCGAACCTCTTCTCTAGCTCTGTATCCATTTGTGGGGATAATTATCAATTCTGGTATCTCGATCTCAGAACTCTATCTCGCAAAGCTTTCAAACGTAAATGCCAATGGAGGATATGGGATGCTACTAGTAGGTGAGTAGTGATACGCCTTGCCGTCACATTTCTGCCGGCTGCTTATCACAGCGCTTTTGACCCCAGACGACATCTTCTACGACCTACGAGCGATCGTTTACCCTCTACTCGCCGCCACCGACCCGAGTTTCACAAGAGCAGTCTCCTCAGTGATAGCATCATACAGAAGTAATTTGTCAAGTCCATCGCACGCAGGTGCGACTTTCAGCTGGCTGCGAAGTGCAGGCTCTGGGACCAGCGTAACGAACTCTACCCAAATCAAAGTTGAAGTCGACACCGTCAAGCAGATCGATGACGGACACGGGGTGTACTACTTACAAAAGCAAAACGAGAACATCAAAAGTCCTTCAAGTGGAGAAGGTGGTCTATCCGTTGCATTTTCAACAGCGGCCCTCTATGACCCTTCACCGAACCGAGAAGAGGAGACGATTGGCATCTCCAACTTGTCTGCGGACGATGTGCAGCCAGCGGAGGAGGATATCGAGGCACAGCATTTTGCTCTACGAACAACTCAGCAACAGCGGAGGTTAATGGACGGCAAAAGAGAGGAAAATCAGCGGAGGAAGTACTTTGAGTACAGTATCCTGCCGTCGTTGTAATGGTCTAGAACGTGTTCAGTGATTGCAATACAAAGAATAAGACGCTTTCATTCTAGAACCAAGTAAGACGCTTAAATGCGGTGGAGAAGCAAAGGGCCCGTTAATAAAGAAAGGCATGATACTGGATACATCATGAGAGTAAGGCTACAGTTTGTCGCACAGCGAACAAAATCTCGGTTGTCAAAACACATAGAGCATGAAATGGTCGTAATAGTTATACACCTTCACCAGAAGGCAACGTGAGCTAATCATTTAGAATACACGCGATTGCAAGCCGTCATCTGGAAGAAATGGACGTTAACTAGAGGAAGATGGCGTGGTGTGGGAAGACCCATCAAGAGTGACAAGAATCTACTTACTATCTCTGATCTGCTGCTAGCTCTCCCCTATCTATCTCAATCTGGCAACGTCACCGACACAATATACCTCTACGAACGGTTTCAGGTTGTCCTTGCCACTCATCGCCCTTTTCTTCCTACTCTCTCTCTCCTTCGTCCTCTTCAACCTGATATACGTCTCAGCTTGACTTCCACTGATGGAGCTAGCGAATCCTGAGACGACCCTCTTCGTAGACGAGGAAGAAGATGCGGATGTGGGCGGCGAGGGAGAAGGCGGATATGGAGTTGTCTCGAGCGATGATGTTGTGGGGGTTGATGTCAGCGTAGATGAGATCGATTTCGGTGCTATTGGAATCTGCTGAAGTTGGGAGTAAAAGTGCTGGGATGGTGTGGGCGGGAAGAGAAAGTCGGATGCCTCGAGGGAGGATGATAAGCTCGTCGAAAAGAGACAGGAGCTGTCAAGTTGCGCTACACGCATAACACGGAAGTAACATCAGTGTCATTAGCCTCTCCTTTTCAGAGTCATAGGAAAGACGGCTCACAGATGGGCTGTTTGATCGCAAGGTTACTACATGAGGTCGGCAACGCATGAGGGATGATCGGCGTCGAAGTGATTCGCGTCTTTTGCTCTCTAGTCCAGTTCTTGTTCGAAATAAAGGGGCTTGACGAGACCTTGGGAAATGTTACAGAGTGCTTTGGTGTAGGCGTATTGGGCATGGAGCTTCTTGATTTATGAGAGGGTGGGGATGAGGTTGGGAGCGTTGTTGTGGCCGCGGTGGCATTATGCATCGCGGCGTGATGAGAAGCTAAATCGAAGGACACGCTAGAGGGACAAGGAGAGTTCGACAGGGTGACAGCAGTAGGAATCATGTCCCCGAGTGAACCTGTTACTGCTGCTGTGGAATATGCTAGACGTGTGCTGATACGACTGAGGGATGACAGGCTGCCTTACCCGTCCTGCGAGACGAGATATTTTCAGCCTAGGAAAATCGCTGGATGGTTGAAGCACGTGTGTGTTTACAATAGTCAGGAGAGTCCTGCTAGACTCTATCCGAGCTTAACCAGTTGGCCCATCAAAAGAAACGATGTATATCGTCAGGATACATAGGCTTGAGATTGGGAACATCCGTCGCTTGAACAGGATTACTCACCTACAGTCACCCTTGGATTGATCTCAGAGACAAACTGTGCTTATGTTGATTCTGCTTGGTTGGGTTAGAGGCATTGGGCCCGAGGTTGTGTTCGTCACAGCCGTTTGTTTTGGTTTGTGGGATGTTCGGGTGGCTTGAAAATGTTTGTGCTGCAGCGTGGGCGCCCTCCACTCGACAGAGCGGCGGATCGAGCTTCCTAGCCCTATTTTATATTTCATGATTGTACACCGAAGACTGAAGAGGGTTCTCTGTACATATCGCCTGTAAGATTGTAAGATATTATGAAGCTGGTTTGGGCAAGCAGTCCTTCTAACAGCGTTTCTCCTTTTCGTGTGTTGTATTCATTTAACCCCACGCGTCGCTTTCGCGTTGGCTCGATTCTCAAAGGCTCACGACCTACAGGCTGCTAGTATACATAAAGATGGATGGGATTTCTATTTGTCAAACAGTATGGTGCTGATTGTCTAAATTGACCGTCGACGGTGCCACCGGTATGAAAACCCAAGGCCTGTCTATTTCCATGAGAGGGTCAATTACGAGCCCAGCACCACCTGTTGGGGTAACAAAACCACGGAAAAAAACCTCATGAGCTTCATGTCCTGGTGCTATTCTCCAACCACAACTTTCGCAACTTGCTAGGAATGCTTTCTTCTGGTGAAGAAGGCCAGTCGCCAGATATCTCCAGCTTGCCATACCCAGCACTTCACAGTGCACAATTCTCCAGATGGCTGAAGCCCTCTTGGTACGGTGCGCTTCTCCTTACGACTTCAGTTTGGTCAGTCACTCCTGTCAGCTGGATATGGTGCGCTTGGAGAACTGCCCGCTTGGTGGTTGGTCATACTACCCTGGGACCGCTCGCTCAGCCCCTGTTGGGCTGGTACACGGTTTTGGACGTCGTTGCAGTATCTGAAGTCAGTCCACTGTCCCTTTCAAAGATTCGTTAGAACACTAGTTCTGAATCCATCTGCAATAGGTCTTGTTTTCTGTCTTCCACACCTACCTTCGTTTCGCCGTTCAGAAGACTGGACCAGCTAGATATATTGAGGAGTCTACGATAGCAGCACTGGAGAAGCTCTTTTGCATGATACTGGATGCAGGAATGGGGTCGAATAGCCTTTCAACTGCTGGAAACGAAGTGAGCCCATGTCTGCGTCTCATGCGACTGACCCGCCACTGACAAGTAAAATCTATTGCGAGTTCCAAAGATCAGCGATTCAATCTCCGGTCCATCGAAAGATGACTCGTCAGAGTCTGCCGCTTCAGATGATCTGACTGTTGATGGCGTGGTCGATACGAATGAGCGCCGCCCAGTCCTGGACTACTTTGATCCTAGAGCGATCGCTTATCGCCAGAAGCTTCGTATTTGGTTCGTGTATCATCCGATTGAATGACTTATATGAAACATTTTTTCGCTGACAAGATGGCCTTATTTTAGGTTCTCCCATCGACCAATCACGGATCTCACTGCGGACTCTATCAGAGTTTGGCTATCGTGGTCTCTCTTCTCCACCGACTACACCCCGGACTCATTCTCACCCTCACAGAAGAAAATACTCGAGGAGACTCTCTTACTCTTAGAAGGTCGATGTGGATATAAGTTCCCAGCTCATGTCGGACCGTCAAAGAAGCCGCTCAAGATCAGGCGCTTGACGTTGGATAGAGTTAATACTGTCTCTCATCCACTCGTTTATTACGGTCTAGTAGGGTTTCTGAATGCGATGTTTGAGCTTGTATTCAAGAAGGTGTACGGATTTGAGAGCTTTGAGATGGAGAGGCTGAACGAAAAGGATGAATACTACAAGCTGCGCTATTTGGTAAGGAAACCCAATGGCTGGAGCCCAAAAGGTGGTAAAACTCCAGTCGTTTTCATTCACGGTCTTGGACTAGGTGTGTATTACTCTCCAGTTCTGCCCCAGACGAAGACGCACCAACTGACGCCCGTCTCTTCATATCAGGTCTGACGCAATACTCAGTCCTGATAAGGAAGTTCTGTATGAACATTTCGAGTCCAATCCTCATTCCCCTCCAGCCACACATCTCAATGAACCTTCTCAATCCACTTCACCTGGACCCGCCATCCAATTTGCAGATCGTCACCTGTCTCAAGGAAGCTATCGATCTCAACTTTGGGCCCGGGAAGGGAACGGCGGTGAACTCTGAATCCGGACGAGAGGTTCGAGATGGAAGTGTAAAGGTAACCTTGTTCAGTCACTCGAATGGGTCGGTGTATCACTCTCAGTTCTTGAGAGAATTCCCCGATATGGTGGAGAGGAACATCTTCGCGGATCCTGTGGTGGTGAGTGTGTTGAAGATTGTTCACCTCTTTTTTCGGCGTGCTGAAGATTAGTTTGGTTCCAGTTCTGCCTTTGGCAAGGCGACGTGTGCTACAACTTTTGTGAGTCCCCATTGTTTAGCTATTGAAGTTCATCATTTGTGCTGACTGCCTGACTTTCACCAGGTCATCGAGCCCCATCGGACGGCCTGAGTCTCTTAATGCAGTACTTTGTCGGCTCTGAGATCGGAATATCGCACTACATTGCTCGCAGGTCAGGCCTGGCGATTGACTTTTGGACCTAATCTGTGTCGCTGAAACTTTTGTCATTTTATCTAGGTTCGACTGGACGATAAACACACTCTTCTTCTCCGAAATCGCCAATGGTAAAGATCATACCAAATGTCTGTTTATGTTGGGCGGTAGAGATTTCATTGTTGATGCCCCTTCGGTGGCAGAGTATCTCAAAAGCGAAGGCCTCACGAAGTGAGTGTTTACTCGAATCGCTTTCAATGTTGTAAGGTCGCTGATCACCTACATCTTCGCTTGCAGAGGGCTCGTTTATCTAGAGACAAAAACACACGGCGAAGCGTTGATTGGTGGAGGGGAAGGTTTAGAGATAGTGCTGGAGTGGTTGAAAAACAACATCGAGTAAAACCCGATAGACATTTAGACTTAGGCAAATTAGACCTGTCATTAGCTTACGACACATTACGATTAGACTTCCCTACTTTTCACTATACTCTTGGTGGCAGTCAGGACGAAAAGATCTTTTTGCAATCTCAAGAAAAGATCGTCTGCTGTGTCTTTTTTTTTTAGTATAGTTCGCAACGCTTTCCACGTTTGTTGTCTCCATAGAATCAAATCATGCAAAGTCAGAAACTCTAAATAGTATCTATCAACGTCTAACCAACAGACTTGACATGCTTCCATGGACCTCCCGTCCAGGCGTGCACTCGGTGAGCCGCAAGCTGAGAG
>MVAQ01000254.1:0-28645 GCA_014825775.1 Krasilnikovozyma curviuscula
GGACTGGACGGTGGAGAACGGGTTGGGGAGACTGAGGAAGAACAAGAAGGCTGATAGGACGATTGTTCGAGTCGAGTGGGGTCCGAAGGGAAGAGGATATTTGAAGGAAGATGGAATCGAGAAAGGAACTAGTGAGATGGAGCTTGGTATGACGTTCAATCTATTGTATCCTTTTTGCCGTCGAGAGACTGATGAACGCTTTCCTCCGACAACATCAGGATTCTTTCTTGATGCTTTTGTCTTAAAGAAACTATACAAGGATGAATCACCCATATCGTTCTACCTGGCTCAGTTTGATTTACTCTCTGAGGTGAATATATCTCTTTCTTGCGTCTTCTGTTACATTTCGAAACTAACACAGTCGGTTTTGTATAGATACCCAGCCTGAAATCAGATGTTCCAGGATTCAATGAAAAATATCTGAGTGCCCATAGAAATCAGTTCTGGCGGTCAAACTTCTGGATCGGAAATCCAGGCACCTTCAGCTCCATTCATAGAGTGAGTTTCAAACACAGCAGTTTCCGATTTTTCGATATTCCGAATATCCTAATTACGTTCTCTCGGCTCTTTGATCAGGATCCCTATCACAACATTTTCACACAAATCAACGGTACCAAACTCGTGCACCTTTACCCGCCTTCAACACCATCAGCAGCGCTGTACCTTTCCCACCCACCTCAGCATCAATCGTCAACTCTCCCAACACCACCAGCAACCATTGATTTGACCAAGTATCCGAATTTTCGAGAAGCTCGTAAAATGGAGATGAGTGTGGACGTCGAGAAAGGTGATGCGTTGTTGATCCCAGAAGGATGGTACCACTGCGTGGAAAGCACCGAAACAGACGGGAATGAAGTACCAAGTATCTCTATCAACTACTGGTTCCGGTGATTGGTGACTGAATTGGCACCTGAAATGAATTCTTGGTCCCCTTCACCTCAGATGAGCTTTTCTACCAAGTAGAGGGAGAAAATGATTGATGGACGCTTCATTTGCTAGACGAAAGCTATGGTCCAATGGCAATGAGTAGAATACCTCTTGTATGATTTGCCTATGTCATGTCTCTCAATATTTGATCTGGTTTTGGTTTTGTTAAATTTCAACTATTTTTCTGCCCTGATGACGTTTTGCTTGCCTTGGCTCATTTTTTGTGGCTCGAATGCCCATCTCAAATTAGCACTCGACAGTGACGACGGACCAGTTGAAAGGTGGATTGAATTACCGACCAGGATGACTTCAAGGCTCTCAGCTCACCTACAGTCCCTCGTTCAGTCGCTGGAGTTGCAGTCGTCTATGACAGACGCTCCTGCTGAAATTCAAGCTACAGAATCCTATGTCAACAACGCTAAGATGGTTCTAGGAGAGTACGACGAGAAGTTGAATGAGCTTGTCAGGCTGGCCAGGAAGTGGGAGGCAGAAATCGAGTTCTGGGAGAATTTGTTAGGCAGAGGCGGGCTTGGAGTGAGCAGTTACTTTGCTATGAGTGAGTGAAAGATCCCTTTCGTTCCATCTTTAGCTTTAATAATATTGACCTGTACTATAGCTCTCCCACAGCGGCTCTACTCGACTTCCAAACAGCTCCTGAACGAACCTCGAACCCTCTCGTCCCTCTTCCCAACGTTACCCAACATCTCGCGGCTCCAACACCTCAATAAATCCTCACTCACACCTTCTTTCCTACACTACACTCGTTTAGAGATCTCCAGCCGAATCAAGACCCTGAGGAAGAAGCACGAAGAGATCGTAGAATCGATCGGCGCGTTGGTTGTCCAGCCTCCCAACTGGGACTCTACAGCTTTAACAGCTGGTATCATCTCTGAAGTCCAACGGTCGAAACAGGTTCTTAAATCGTTAAAATCTCCACCGGAACTGGAAGTCTCGCTGAAGCGACCTAACCGCCTGACTCGCTACTGGATCCCCCTCATCCTGCTTCCAATCATCGTACCACCGCTCCTGGCTTACATTCCGATGGGTAAACAGGCTTTCGATGACGCTAAAGAGACCTTCAAGGGATTCTTGGTCAACTGGGTAGTCGAACCCGTGAAGGGAATCATTGACACTGTTCGATTTGGAAGTGGAGAGGGAGGCAGAGTTGTCAGTGAGGAGGGGGCTAAGAGTGACCTGGAGGTGAGAGCCATCAACCCTTCCCAGGCAATTTTCTTCCCCTGAAAAGATTCATTCTTCATTGCAGAGTCTTCAAAGGATGGTCCTCAGCTTCGCGGGCCCAATATCTGCACAACAAGCCAAAGAAATCTCTGAATCTGTCACCAAAGGAGATCTGTCCCTGGTGATGAGGGCGTATGAAAAGGAGATTGAGTCTCCTATCTCAAGCGTGATTCGTGGTAAACTTGTTAGAGGATTGTTGATCCAGGTGCAGAAGACGAAGGTGAGAGGTTTCCTTCAGAAATGTTGGCATTACCCGACTGTTACTGAATCTGCTCATTTGTAGTGCGATCTTGATCTTGCATTGGAAGGAATTGACAAGCTGCTGAGATCTCAAGAACTCACATTCGCGTTCATTGGTGTTGCTCCTTCCTTGTTGATCCTCTACCTTTTCGGTGGATGGCTCAAAACGGTCTTGGCTATCGGCACTCCCCGTGGACAAAAGGTTTTGCGCAGACGAGGGCGAGAGGCTATTCGGTAAAGTCATTTCTAGATGACGTTTCTTCTTGTTGATGGTTACTAATTACTTCCTGTTACTCTTATTAGTGCGATCGAGCTCCATCTCCTCCTCCTACCATCCTCGACCTCTTCCCCATCAGCACAGTCAGGTGGAACCGTAAACTCCCTTCTCGCCGAAGGCCAGCTTCATCTCGCCTTAATCAACCTGCGCTCGTCCTTTCCACTTAAGAAGAGCTTCCTCAGCAACCAGTCGAAGTTCAAGGCCACGAAATCACAATGGGAATCGGATATGAACCTGATTGAGGATGTTAGCTACGGGCGAGATGTCAGACTGAAGGCTGTCAACAGAGCTTGGAGAAGCTGGAGCAAAATTGCTGGGTGGGAGAAGATCTAAGTTAAAAAAAAACCGTGATTTGTCTGTGATCGCTTGCTGTACAGCTTGGTTTGAGAGGAAAATATCCAAACGGATCGTGCGGAAAGTATGCGCTATAAGCAATCGTCTACACGGCATTCGAGACGTTCTCGGTCTTCTCCTGGACCTCCTGATCCTTCCTATCTAACCCCCAGTTCTCATCGGTTACGACGTGCATCTTGATTTCCTTCATCCACGATGTCACGATCAGCCCAGCGACGGCCAGACCAATCGCGACATACCAGATCACACCGACAGATTTTGAGAAGGCGGCGATCACTTGCTGTTGCAAGGGCTGGGTGAGTGTCTTGACATAAGGGGCTGCAGCATAAGCTCTTTAAAAAATAACAGAAGCCAGATGAGAAGCCAGGTGAGATGGTGTTGTCTGTGTGTGACGTAGATTAAGAGACCGGAGACCTACATTTGAGACGACCCGCCAAGCATCAGAACGAACTCTTCCGGCAGGTTCTTAGCCAGCTGGTTCTGAATGACAGTGCTTCCGATGACGATGCCGACAGCCTGGCCCAGTGCACGCGTGTATATCATGAAGCTCAGAGCGTTGGCAGTCGCGTTGATGGGGAGCGACGACACGATAGGGAACATAGTGGTTGAGTAGAGCATTCCCTGAGAAATAGACTACAGTTATAGGAGATGACCTCGGTAATTACAGAGCAGGGAAGCCACTCACCACGCCGACAGAGAGGACGACCTGCATGCCCTGGATATACGGGATGCTCCTGTGCCACGAGATCGTGGTGAAGATGGCCTCTCCAATGACAACAAACACCCACGCCGCGAAGCAGATGGCCCAGTACTTGTTCACGACCGTGATGGCGATGCCGGCGACAATGGCCATGGGCGCTGCGACGAAGGCCTGTTTCGAAGCGTGCATGAATGTCAGAGCGATACCGAGATGGAAAAAGAAAACAAGCGCACGGTTCCGAACATGTCGATTCCGGATTTGGTGGGAGAGTCCCCTTTGCAGGCTTGCAAGAACAGCGGGAGATAGTATGTCAACATGAGAACGACGATGCCCTGAGATAACCACCGAAGAACGTCAGCTCGCGTCGCAAAGAGAACATGATTCCCACGTACGTGAATGAATGTTTGGAGGTATCCCGACACGGATGTGCGGTTACCAAAGAGGTAGATTGGGATAGTGGGCTCCTTGACGAACTTGGATGACTCCCAGATGAAGAAACCGCCCATACCCAGGGCGCCAACGATGATTGGTACAAGGACCTGTGCTGATTTCCAAGGATACGAAGAGCCTCCCCTGATATAACAGCCATGGCCATTCAGTTAATGGACGTATGTGTATAATGACACAGAGAGGCTTACCAGGTCAATCCGAGCAGGAACGACACAGTTGAACCGACGACAAGGGCGTTGCCGATCCAGTCAACTCGTCTGAGTTTGACGAAAATGTGCTCGGTCTTGGATTTCAGGTTGAGGAACGCAATGACGAGGGCCATGGAGAGAGCGCAGACAGGGAGGTTCAAGTAGAATAACCTGAACAGGCAATCAATATAAAGGCAAAGATGGGGTTAGAAATGCGATGCGATGACTGCAGGAAAACCGACGATGTACCATCGCCATTGACCGGCATCTGCTAGAGCTCCTGACATGACTGGTCCGACCTTAGAAAGGAACAAGATGAACCTGAGAGTCAGCGACTCGGTCCAACGAAAGGCGTTCAGTAATACTAATAGAAATTGACTCACTGCTGACGCTAAGGCCCAAACACCCCCAATAAGACCCATGATAGGACCTCTCTCGACAACAGGGAGCATATCACTGATGATGATGCCTGGAAGCGACTCGATTCCGCCGCCGCCGAAGCCCTGGAGCACCCTTCCGGCGATGAGGGCGTTCATCGACTGGGCAGAGCCCGAAACAGCTGATCCGATAGAAAACAGAATGAGGGAGACGATAAGGACTGGGCGGCGGCCGAAGATGTTGGACAGGGAGCCAGAGAGGGAGACGAAAGCTGTCGCCGAGATAGAGTCTGACACGCAGAGCGAAGGTAATCAGTGCGTGTTCAAGTGTGGATGGAGCAAGGGAAGAGAGACGTACATGATGAACCAACCCACTCGAAGGTGGAACCTCCGTTTAAGTCGTTGGCGATTGTCGGCAGGGCGGTTGACACGGCTGTCTGCGGAGGGCAGGGGGTCAAAGTCAGCGTTCATAGCTGATGGAGATATACAAACCGAAACACCGAAATATACCAAATCAAGAGCAACCAAAAATGTACTGAAAGAAGCAGCACAGAGGGAGTTGGTAAGCAAGGATCGTTCAGAGAAAGAAGGCATATAAACAAACGTGAGATAACATGTAAACAGTTCACTTACGTTACGAGCAAAGCGAAGATGACACTCCAGAACCTGAAGTCCTTTTTTGTCTTCTGGACAACTACCAACATAGTAGCTTTCTCACTTTCGGTCGCTGCATTGGAGAAACTGACTGATGGTTTCGTTTCCGGCTCGGGAACGGTAACGTCGAGTGCGGTGAGAGAGGTTGCAGAGGCTATTGCTGTAGCTGGTGCTTCTGACATGCTGCCTAACAATTCGAGTTTGAGGATTAGCGTCTGAATGGGGAAAAGGAGGGAAAATTTAGGTCCACCTTTTTAAGGAGCGGCAATCGTTGCCCTCGCCGTCGTGGTCGGTCTCCTCACCTCTGGACAAGGGTGTGTAGCCGTGAAGCAACCGCCGGACGTAGCGACACCTCAGCGAAGTAGTTCTACGGGTAGCTTGCGTGTCCTTCGTGGTTCAAGGGCCAAGCAGGAACCAGCCCCACGTTGTGGCCAGTTGGAAAGACTTGGAAGACCCATGGCGGATCAACGGGGGCGTCGAACCGGTTCGGGATGGGCTAGTTCGGATTTCCCTGATGTTATTGTAGAGTAATTATAGTGCTGATTAGTGATGTCAAGGGTCAGTGAAAGAGGCGCTTGAAAAAAATATGGATCAATAAGAAAAAAAAAGAAAAAGAAAACATGCCCCACAGCATGCAAGCCATGCGACAAACTCGCGCTGTAAGATCGAAACCACAACCAACTCTCCGAAAATCCTCGATTCTCCGCCAGGACATCTCGTCAGGAATGCCTCTGCCCTTCCTGTCGTCCCTTACCTCCCCAACCTCCCCTCTCCAATCGCTGCAGCAAACGCTCAACAGCACATACCGCTTCACCACCACTGACACGCGCACCTTCACTGGCAAGCTCATCTGCATCGACCGGGAGAAGAACATCATCATCGACGGTGTCATCGAGGAGAAGGACGGCAGAGGCAGGGACGTCGGCATGGTTATGATTCCTTGGAAGTAAGTCGAAGACGGTTGAAGAAAGAAAGAATTGACCGCTGAAGAAGCTGACCTTTTTGTCTCCTTCTAACTGGCTCTTTCTGTATCTGCATATGACTTTTCAGATGGATCATAAAGTCTGAGATTGAAATGTGAGGTGTGTGTGCTCTAGGAGTGGAAGAGGTGGGACAAAGTCGTCAGGTTGTGTGCTGTGGGGAGACGACACTACTAGACAGATCGTCATGCCCTCAGAAAAGGACAACCAAGTAAGCCTTCAACTCTCAATTGATATGTCTCCCTTTGGTATCTAAATGTCGCGAATTCGCTCTGTGTTCCAGGAGTACTGCTTGCACCTTCACCTGCTGTTCATCCCTACCTCCGTCCCACGAAGCCCATCTCGATCCGAGCTTTGGTCTGGATATCCTCGTATCAATTCTAAACCTTACCACACCGGCCGTCTTCGTCGTCGGCCACGAGTTCCAACAAATTCGCATAGGGAAAATTCAATCTTTCAGCTAAGCACTATGGCCGGGATGACTAGCTGTTTTGTGACGGAGTTTGTAGCAAACAACATTTTATACGAGACGATCAGGTGGTCTATCTAAGAAGTGGACGATGAAGAGCGAACGAAGCAATTTATAAAACGTCTGTGCGCGGACGGAGGGCACATCATGCAGAGGCATATTTAGACTTGGCTCGGAGAGACGGCCCATACTGGATCATGTACTACAAGGGCAACAGAGTGAGATAGTCAATATCATGTTTCACGTCCAAGCGAAGAGCAAGGTCAAGTTCTACTGACGTATAGCATCGGGACCATGAGCAGAGACAATCCAGCGAGAAGGCTTGAACCGCCACCGAGGCCCATCTTGACGAACATAGCCCTGCCGAAGAGAGGGAAGACAGACGCAAAGGAGGATCGGAAGAGGGCGTTCCCTGCAAGGACGGAAGCCTGTTCGTTCGGGTATGAGAGTGGCAGGTAGACGATGGCCGACTGGAAGAGAAGGTAGATACCAGGACTATAGAAACGGAGCTTGTCAGCGATGGACAGCTCCGTGACAAAAGTCGACTAAATGGACTTACAGATACAATCCTACTCCTATCGTTGGAACGATCCAGTGCACAGAAGATCTCGCAGACCACCCGAACAACAGCTGGCTAGCGGGAATGAACGGGCCCGCAAACAAGCCCAGTGTGAGCGTCATCTCCGGCACGAGCCCACCAGCTCGGATGATGCGCGGCGTGAAGACGTATTTGAGGTACCAGAAGTAGAAGATTAGTGTGAAGAACTCGGCGACGATGATGGCAAGGAAGGGAAGACCCGAGGTTCCGAGCGTGAAGTGGTAAATATCGGTGTAGACCAAGGGGAAGCTCTCGAACCACACTGTGCAACGAAAAAGAAAACACGTTATGACGAAATCAACCAAAAAAATACGGGATTATACTCACGATAGAAGATTGCATAGACCAAACTTAGGAAGGAGAAAACCACCGTCAAATGGGGGTATGAGTATCAGCAAGACAAGGAAATAACTCACGCAATGTAAATGTTAATCATCAGCACCGCAGGTTCCAGCATCAACTTGAAAGGCTTAACCAAGCTGGAGTATGCGAGTTCACGCTTCGAGAGCGCAGCCTGATCGATCTCACTCTGACTCTTGATCCTCGGGTTGCCGGTCAGCTTTCTCAGCCGTCTAGCGCGACGCAAAAGGATGGTCGAGGAGAGAGTTTCTGGTAATAAAAAGGTGAGGACAATGGCGCTGAACCCTGAAAGCCAGGCGAGTTCCCAGAAGGGCCATCGCCAACCCTTGGCTTCAGCAGCGAAACCACCCTAGAGAGTTTGGCAGAGGAGCGATACGTCAGCGGAAAATATACGAGAAAAGCTGGAAAGGGTTGGCTCACAATCACCGGACCAAGAACAGGTCCTGCAACACCCCCGATCGCCCAAGTAGCGATGACATACGGGACCTGAGATGGATGACTGATATCAGCGAGTGACGCACCGCCTCTGCAGAGTCGAGTGAAATCGTATCAAGTAAGCTTTCCAGGGTCACAGTCGTAGACTTTAAAGTTGAAGCAATTACTCACGTTGCCAGAGCGGGAGAGCCCAAGAATCCAGTCAGGGCTCTGAGGACGAGGAGACCGGCGATGTTGGTACTGAGGGCGAGGGGAATCTGGAGAATGAAGAACAGCCAGAGGGTGATGATATACACAGTGTTTCTTCCAATGAGTGGAATTTCTTGGAGAGGTGAGAGAAACATGGGGCCGATACCTATCACGGGAGAAAGTTAGGCCACTAGAATGGACACAGGAAGTACCTAAGGAGAGAGAAACGCACCGTAGAACATCACGAAAAGAGTGAGTCCAAGTTCAGCAACGGTGAGCGAGACACCAAACTCCTCTTGGATACCTGTAATCCCGGGCGTGTAGATCGCAGAACCCTATTGTGCACAGCATCCAAGGCGTGAGCAAGACGTTGTACAGACAGTGGGACTGGAGCAAACCTTACAATGTAAACTGAAAAGGTGAGCAGCGATATCAAGCCCATAACCAAATATCTTTTTCGATCGGACCAATTTCTGAATGAGAAGAAAGGGCAGAGCGCGAGTCAGAATGAGGGGCAAGAGGTAACAACACCAGAAAGCGACTTGCTGTGGATTCGCCTGATCGTTATCGACATACCAATCGACAAGGATGTCAGCCTCATAATCGGCTTTTTTGATCTTCTCCGCCTGAAGAGCTTCTTCTCTCTCCTTCAATCCAGCCTTCAGAGCGCCGTCTATGTTACCCGACTCAGCGTCTTTGATACTGGCAAACGGCTGCTGCTGATCACCGACGTTAGTATGCAGGCTCGAATGACTGAGGGAAACGGCACTTGGAGAAGTAGATTGGGATTGAGCGGACGCATCAATCGCTGTTGGATCGGGAAGACCAAGATAGCGAGGTGGGATCTTGAAGTCTGGTAGTTGCTCTGGGTAGGGGAAGACCTTGCCGTCGGAAACGTAGTTGACGACTTGGCCAAAGAAGGAGTCACGAACAATGTCTGCTACCATGGTTAGGTCGGTTGCAAGGGGTTGAAGAGGTTGTGCCGACGAGTGTTGCAATCGACTGTGAGGTGATGGAGAAGTGCGCCAATTGGAAGTGGAAGGAGAGAAAACTTAGCATTGAACTAAGCGTCTTATATACTTTCTTCTTTTCATCCGAGCTTTACTGACCGAAGCCATTTTTTCACCATCAGCGCTAGAGGAAAAATGTTTACCTCCATCCTTTCTCCACTCTCAAAGTCTTCCCGGCTGCCGTTCTACTCTTCGCTTTTAAATAATAAACATTAACTCCTCGGACTTTCTGTATGGTGTAGGCAGTTGCATACAGGCGACTGCTGATAAATGGATCAGTCAGCAAGCAATTTAAGTGCGACAACGATTGGTAAATAAGGGACCGCCACCGACTTGGCCTGCCTAGCGAACATCGTAACACCGCACCCTTGAATGAGAATGTCTGACACTGCAGCTGCATCCTATGGAGGTGATTCATGACTTGTTGTGCGATCGTGTTGATTCAACGAGGCTAAGAATGGGGGATTCCAATGAAGGTGAGGTTACCGTAAAGCGCATCGAACGCGCGTTGAACGGCACGAAACAAATAGTGCAATGATATGGATGGGTACTGAAGATGGAGGTTGAGACAAGATTGGAGGTGTGGAGGTAGTAGAGATAGAAATGCTACGATTTTGTACGGAGCTTGGTTAAACGTGAGGATGGAATTTGTGCGAGTTGGACAGGACATGGGCTGCTGTTAAGAGAGGCTAGGAAGCGCACTCAGTTCGTTCAAAGCTCATCAAAATAAACAGGCGCGTTCGAATTTTAGTACCCTGGACGGACTTCTAGCAACTCAGCAGTGGAAATTCATCCTTTGCACGTGCTCTAAAGACCATGTACTATCTTACACACACATCATAGACACCATCGACAACATTTTGAACCCTTCTTCAGCCTCCGCCTGGACCGTCCTCAGATTCGAACGAGTTTGCGACGGTCTGTGGAAGCTTCGGCAGACAGACGCCAGCGAGCACAATGACCATTCCAAAGAGACTGTCAAGCCTTAACCTGATAGAAATCACTACCGTTCAAAGAGAGAATCTCAAGCACCCATACCGACAAGAAGTCAGATCGGAACTAGAAATCGTTGTCTGGGGCGAGGAAAGGTGCTATTCAGATCGTGCGAGAGCCACCTTCAGTGCCTGCTTGAGGCCCGATCACATCTTCATTCCATCAAGTTCAAGGTTCCGTTATAAGTTATGGTCTGGTTTCCTCACCATGTTCGCAAGATCACTGAGAAAAGCAAATGACGACGTGATCAGCCAGCACCTAATTGCTGCGACCGCCGAAGGAAACCTTCACACTAAAGAGAACAGCCTAATCAAGGTTACTTATCACCCTGATTGCTTTAAATTAGGAAGAAACAATTAGAGGACGACAAGAAGGAAGAAGAGACCGAAGAATCATCTGACGTCTTCCTAACCATTCTCACGTTGTTTAGAATCCAGTGCTCTTCCTCTATCCTCTGTTGGGGATGTACTTCTTATCTGATGGGGTTGAAACTACTCTCATATGATATATAAAGAGGACAGGTGAGATCCTTATGCTGCCTTCCCACCTTGTGTCCGGACCTAGCCCTCACCAAGCTTTCACCTACACTTCGCCCAACAACAGAAGCTACAGTAGCCTGTTCGATTTATCAAACAGAACAATGTCTTTGATATACGAGAAAGATGATGGTGTGTTTGAAAACGTCGAGGTCCTTGGGTGAGTTGATCGCGCAGTCTAATGCAGCATCTTACGTCGTATCATTGCAGCCGACAAGCTGACAGTCATATCTTCCCCTCTAATTTTGTGTGTGTGTTTTTTTATATCTCCTTTTTCAAATAAACCGACTGGACCAACAGAGAGCTCTACGCCATTGACGACTCAAACCCGATACAAGCCTACAGAGTCGATACTCAGTGAGTTCGTCATCTTTACTCCTCGACCCTCCTCGTCATCCATCTTCTCAGGAATTTTTCCTTTACACACCAGCCGTATCCCGCTCATCCCTCTCCGCGCCTACGACCTCGACCTTACCGTACGTAACGACCCGCCATTGTACCACATCGCGCAGCTGCTCGCCGCGTTCTTCGGTGCCTGCTTGCTCGCCGGCTTCGGACTGGACGGATTGTTTGGGAGTGGGAAGGCTAGATGGAGATGAAGGAGGTGATGGAGCCAATGCGCGTGGTTGTTGGTGAATATCGTTCCGTGCTGGAGGTTGTTGGTGATGGTTCCCCTTTTCTTTTTTTTTCGGTTTAATTGCGAAAGACGGTCTTGCCAAAACACATTGTTTCTCTTCTGTGAGTCAGACTAAGCTTCTATATCCTTTTCCAATCTGCCCTCTTCAACATCGCACTCCAATCGAAAGGAACAATCTTCCGTTCTCGCAGGCATCATCTCCATAGGTCGGTTTTCCTTCGTGCCCATCATCTCGCTCCTCCGGAGAGTTATGTGTGTCAATCTTGGTCTCGAGAGAAGTTGGGGCTTGCTAGCAGGGCATCTGATGGTGAAGATTCCGAAGCTCTACGTGAGGGATGAACTCACTGCTTTTGTCTTTGTCAGCTGTTTAGCTGAATGTGCGACTCTGGTAATAATTCCGCACGGATCGAAGCTGAGAGCAAATCCAAAGTACGCATCTGCTTAAGTATGGCGTGTTTTTTATCTGTCTATGCTTATCTTATGATGCTGATGACGTCTGGAATCTGCGAGGCTATACGAAGTGAGCGGCGGTTTCTGTCGTCTCTCGCTTCCCGTCGGGTCTGCATTTCGTCCAACTTACTTCTTTCAAACTTTCACATCTTGAGCACAGCAAGATCTTCAGAAGATCAGGTCTGGCGCTTTAATTTAGAACCTAAACTACGTTTCTCATACACGTCCTATCGCCAGATCTTGTGTCATTGCTCCTCTTCCGCGTTGTCGTCACTCTCCCACTCCTCATCTTCTTCACTATCATCCCCAATACCTGGAAACGCAGCTTCCAAGAACGCTTCTTTACGCTCCGCCAGCTTGCGCGTCAGCAGCGCGCTGTTGGAGCACCCGTGCAGGCGCGTCAAGGCGGTTGTACGGAGGGATGAGATGAACGGAGACGAAGGGAGGAGAAGGTGGGCTTCTTGAAAGTGCTAAGAAGATGTAGTGAGGAACCAAAGAGGGACGTCAGCTCATCGAGACGCTCGACTACGAGCGAAGCAAAAAGAAAAGAAACGGAACGAAAGTACTCCGGCCCATAAGTCACATTCAGAGGAAGACAAGAACTACAACGATGCTATTCAAGAGGAAGTTCTGGGTACTAACCACAACCGCCAAATCCCACACTGTCGCACCAAACGCTGCCTCACCACACCTGCTCACACACTCGACCTTGACCTCCTTCGTCATCTCGTCAGCTAGGGACTCATCCAGACAGTCGGCTGCGTCTCTGTATGCCTGAGGGTACTGCTTGAGTGCTAGATGCACGCGGGAACGCACGTTGAGCAGGGTTAGACGCGACGGCCCTGCTGATGCTGCTGAAGGTTTCGCTGTTTCTCCCGCTTCTTCCTCGTCTCCTTCTTCATCATCATCGTCATCGAAGTGTATTGATTCAAGTAAGGGTAGCGCTTGAGTGTAGTCTGGCGGTGTTGCTGATAGGAAAGCAAGAGCTTTAACAAAGGAGGAGGAGGAAGGGTCGTCGAATGAAAGCTGGTCGAGGGACTGGGTGAGAGCATCTGCTACGGCTGCCATTTCCTATATCTATTATCTTCTTCTTCTCTATCCGTTTTTTCTGTGTTTGATTTTATACTGTAGTGGTGATGGTTTCAGGCTGGTAACGTCAAATGGAAACAATCGCCGGCGCGTTTTCACCTCCGTCGTTCACTTGCCTGATCGACAAGTGAGACCGCCATGTCGGTCGTTCGAAGTCGATACATTCCAACGCTCATCCTACTCACTGTCGTCTCATTCATCTACTGGTCATCACACAGCTCAAACACCCAGCCAGCTCAGCCAAAGTTCCCCAAATCCCAGCTGCAGTCAATCACAAAATCCTCCCAGATCAAACAGCCCTTGGAACTCACCGCTTCAGCACACTTACCTTCGTCGATTCAAGGGTACAACGTATTCACTACCCTGTACTGTACTAGTGATGGCTTCGTCTTCCTATCAAACCAAGCTAACAAGCTACTGTTCGACAACAAGGACGACATTGTCAGTGGTCCGGCCGATGAATGGAAGCTCGAGCTTGTCAAGGAAGGAGAGAGTAATGGAGAAGCGGTGAAGAGGTTATTTGGAGGCGGTGAAGTCGTCAGGCTCGAAGGCACAACTGTGAGTTTGGGGCTGCCTTTCCCTTTGCCTTTCTTCACAAGGGAAGAGGTTCTTGTATGAACTCATTAGCTGACCCCATATCATATCGGTGTTATCAGATGATGTATCACGATGGACCAGGGCCAGGAGGGTACTTACGTGGGTGTATAAGCTCTGACAGAGCAGATAGAGCCAAGGTTGCTAACCTGTCACGTTTTTGTTCCCTATCTATGCTCCTCTCTCAGCATTCTACAGGTCTGTTAATCAACGCCGCTCATCATATTCTTTTGTCCCCACCTTGATGCTGACCAACCAACATCCATCTATGTGTCCTTCACTGAACCCTTCGGCTCATTTACAGGCATTTCGCACCCGAAGCCTTCGTGCCCTCCCTCAAAGCGCTTTCCCTCTCCTCGCCAGCAGAAGATGCTGATGAAGCAGCCGCCGATGTGAGGCGGATACTTTTCCCTAGGTGTGGGAATGAGAACGACGGATCCGGCTGGAAAGACCAGGAAGGCAACAGTAAGTCGCTCCAAACTCATCCTTTCTTTCTAAATCAGAACTTGAAGCGATATGGATCATTCTTTTTCTTTCATCTGTTGTGATTGCATTGGCTGTGTGCTCTTATGCGGTGCAACAGACGAGTGGCTGGTGACCACAGTCTTCCCCTCCGCTACCATCATCGAGAAGGACGCTTGGGAGCTCATGTTGAGGGGGAAGACCCTCGTCTTTGAGAAACTCGTCATTGTAGATCGATGTGAGTGGTAGTTTAATATTTCTTTTTGGAATGGCTTTGAAGGAAGCCTTATATATGAGTAATGGAGTTTCTGAATCACTACGTGTCATGCTTTTCAAACAGGGGCTGCTCATAGACACGGAGAAACCTCCAAATGGGGCAAAGTATGTATTGGTGGTCACTCCCTCACCATCTTTGACCAAACAACGAACCTGACACATTCCCTCCGCTGTCGCATTTTCCAGATGATGTCGTACATCGCGACCCGTCCCCTGCCGTCTCAGTCATGGTTCCAGCCGTACCTCGCCAATGCACTTAGTACGATCCCACCCATGGACCTGACGTACGCGGTCCATCCGTCCCTTTCCCCCATCTCCTCCCCAGCCGACAAGAAGAAGCCCATTATCGTCTACATGGACCGAAACAGGCAGAAAGACCCCAACAGATTGACGCAGAAAAATCACGAGATGTTTGTGAAGGCGCTGGAGGAGAGGATTAGTGAACGTGCGGAGGTGCATCTGACAATTTTTGAGAACATGAGGAAGGGCGAGCTCGTCGATCTGCTCAGCTGCGCTACGGTGAGTTTTTCCGTTGTATTGTACATCATTTTGATGTGGATTCCATCTTTGTTGACCAATTTCCTATGGGCTGTCAATGGACAGATGATCATAGGCGTCCGCTCGCTCGCCTTCACGGACATCTTCTGGATGCCGTCGTCGAACCCGCATGCTACCGTGGTGGAGATCTTCGACAAGGGCGGGACTTTCCACCGTGAGAACCAGCTGCTCAGCCAGCTGGTTGGCCTCAAGCATATGTACGTCTACTCTTCCAGGTTTGGTAGCTGGACGAGGCACTGACTGAAAATCAACTATATTTTGTTTGTGATATAGCGTGGTTGCGGAGGACAGAGTAATCCCGGAATCTGAGTGGAAACAGACAGGAAATACCGATCCTGGATCATGGGAGCTGCGAAAAGTTAGTTCATCTCCTCTCGTAATTTTTTGACTTCCGTTTGCTCAGGTCTTTACTCCCCGACTTTCCACCTCGACCAACAGAACCAACTGGAGATTGATATCCCGCTAGTAATTGGGCTGATTGAGGATGTACTGGATGATCTAGATAACGACCAGTTTGTGAAGGATGTTGGTGGTGGTGTCATGTAAAAAAGGGATGGAAACGACTTGCGCGCAAATGTGTGATGCTTCGAATATGCGTTGTTTTGCTTTTGATACGAGGGTGTGTGTATTCATTTCGGTATTTTTGTCTTGAATCTTGAATTGTTTGTTTGAGAGTTCGGAAAATTCATACTAGTATCTCCTGGTTTGATCTACTTCGCTCGTCACGTCGACACCTTGCGAAATGAGCGTATGTTGTTAGTCCGAAATGATATCACTAAAAACACAACGATAGAAGTAGTAAGGTATGCGAGTAAATCAAGTGAGAGTATAGATGCAAGTGTCATGATAATTATTGAATCTGTAAAGAAACAATGGGAGCCAACGAAGAAGAATGCACTCTCGCTCCTCTAGTCAGCAGGATTAAGCAGCAGAGCCAGACTGCTACTCTGACTGTAAATCTTATTGGAGCAGTAGCCTCCTTCAACAGTAAGCTTCCTCTTGGAGTCGCGATGACCGTTGGTGGAGGAGCTCCTCGTTCCCGAGGATGACCGCGTCCGTCGCTGTTTCCGCAGGGGTGTCTGGTCCGCCGTGATTGCCGCGAAGCGGTCAGATGCTGAGGTAGACGTGATGGTAATGGGTATCAGGGGTATCAAGTACGTTGCGTCTGACGAGGAAGAGGAGGAGAGAAATGATGATGCGGTTGAGGAAGATGATGAGGGTCGACTAGATTGGTCACGATGATGGTGGTGATCGTTTGATGTTGAGACAATGATTGTGGCTTTGACAACGAAACTGATGGTAACCATCGACGTCGAACCGGTCTCGCCTAGCTTCCAACGAGATTCACCTTGGACTCGAGGGAGGGTCAAGTTAGTCTCAAGCTCCCACGAGTTTCGCTCGGGGTAGGAGACACGGTCATCGGTGATTTCGAGTATCTTGGTATGGACGATGTCTTTGCGAGACGAGGAGGGGACGCTGAGCTGTTCACGACGGCTTGCGAATGGGGGCGTAAATGCTGGTGGCGGATCTGAAGCACAGCGTGCTTTCGTTGGTCTGGAACCTCCAAAGAAGGAAGTGAAGCGACCGCCGATGCCTGATGAGGTTTGTGGGCGCGAGGAGGAGGATGATGATGAGGTGGATGTTGATGATGATGTTGGGGCAGTAAGGAGGGGCATGGTAGTCGAGTCTGACGCTACTGACAGCAAACTGGCAGTTGATTTGGAGAATGAGTCCTCGATGGAGAACAGACTTCGAGCTTCGACGACGTCCTCTGGCGTGACGGGTGCTGATGATACCCTCAGGTCATCCCAGTTGTCCTCGCTCTCATCACTCATGATGCTACCTAACGACAACTTCCTGAACCCACCACCCATAATACTGGGCGCGAATTCGACTTTGCGTTCGACGGAATAGACGACGCGCTTGACGAATGATTTGTCCGGCGGCTTGGTGCCCTTGATGGTGAAGCGGATGGACTCGCCAGGACCATAGACGCCAGATGGGTTGGATATGTTGGCTCTGAATGCCGATGAACCGTTACCGAAGACGTGAGATTTATAGCTAGATTCTGACGAGGGTGAGGATGGAAGGGTGTCGCAGGATGGAGTTGTGTGGAGCAGGAGCGGTAGGTCGATGGATTTGCTGAGACGCTCTCCTACACCTGGGACATGCTGATGATAGATGACTGTAAAACAAAGCAAAACAAAGCAAAACAAAGTGCAGTGGGTCAGTCAGCTTGTATTAGGTAAAGAGACGGGTGCGCGGGAAAGTGTCAAAGACGCCGCCGCCTCCAGATGCGCCACTGGCGGCGTCAAGCCTCTGGCGCCAGAGGCGTCTCAAAAGGGCGAGGATGATTGAGGATTCAACTGACCTGCTTCAAGTTTCCAAGAGACACGATATTCCTTGAGTTGGACGGAAGACCTGACGTGCTTCGCAGCTTCGATGGGCACTTCGAGCCTGAAGCGGCCTTCCCAGTCGCCTAGGCCCTGCCAGTCGGCGCTGTCATTCTTCTCCCATATCTTCTGCCTAGCCTCCCACATCATCCGCCGTTCGGAATCCTGAAAGAGCGACGATGTCCTCGTCTCGTAGCATCGCAAGTAGACCTCCACTCGCGAGCTGGGCAAGGGTTTTTCTGGCGCCGACAGCTGGATGAGGACGTTTCCTTCGACGACGACTGGCGAGAGACCGAGGTGGCCAGCAAAGGGGAACGAGCGTTGATTCGAAGGGGTCCCTGCCAGAGGGAGGAACGCTATGCTGGGCATATCTGCTGGTTATTTCCTGTCGTCCCTTTGAGCCCACGAAGGAGCGACGTGAGCCTCTGCGTCGAAAAGCTGGATTTCCAGCGACTGAGGAAATAAAGGGGCGTGCGTATTGGTTTGTTTATTTTGTTCCAACCCGATTTTTACAATGAGTTCATGGTCGTCGTTGGTAGCAGCAAAGCTCTATACCTAGATCCCAGTCTCGACTCCTTTTGGGAAGCGGAAAGAAGATAGAAGTAAGAAAGAAAAAAAAACCACCAGTGCTAATGAAAATCCAACTTCAGTTAGGCTGGTTTCATTTTTTCGCGCGTGCGAGGACTTGGGTTACCAGCTAACCAAAAATACCCCTCAAGCCTCTGGCTATTGATTAAATCGCCAATGAACTCTAACCTGGGAGCACAAAAATCTCCCAACGTGTGATAGCAGAGCAGCAAGGTGTGAGATGGGTCGCTGTGCTGTTGAATTGGGAGGCGACGGTGCTGCTCCGATGCTTCGAAGCGCCCATTAAAAGTGCCATGCGTGTCCTAAGGGGCGGAAGCGGTCTGGATCGCACATCATCGCACAGTAGCGCACGCATGCATTACGAAGCGTGATGTGAGACGAGCTAAAATACTCAACCATCGCTGCCAGTTCGTTTCCCCGTTACCAAGCTCGGTTTCCGTAACGAGTCTTGCTCTGGTAGTGTTGCCATTCATCCTTCCAGCTGTATTCAAGGGGCTCAGCAAGGTGCAGGACTATAGAACTATATTACAGCCAAGCTGGAACTCAGATGTGACGGTCACTAGTGTTCGATAGCGTTAGGGCTCGTTTAGCGCTTGTATGGCGCGTACTTGAGCTCCAACGCAAGGATTCCGCCTGGAAATGTCACCTCATTCGCATTAGCTAAAAAGGGGCAAGGAGTTCTTGTTTCTTCGGTCTAGTAGCGTGGAGGTAAGTATAAGGCTTAGATCGAAATCCTATCTTGCGTCAGTGAGAAAATGTCACTGGGTATGCCACGACGCGACATCTTGACTTATACTGGTGAAGGAGGCGTGAAACCTACGCGTTGAGATTGATGAAAAGTAGTGTCCAGAATCCTATAAAAAGTCCTGGCTTAAGAATTGGGCGCTCATCCTTTTTTTTTTCGAAAAAGAGAATAATTGGCTTTTGTTGCTACCATTTCCGGACGGCGAGTGGTTAGCTAGACTCGCCTAGAGGCCAGATCGGCAGTCGATCTTCCTCTCACTAAGTGCTTGGTAACGAGAGTGAGTAGGCGTGTGCTAATATCTCCTTGCGGGGGTGGAGTACTATAGATAACGGTGAGGGCGTGGTCGCTGAACCAGCCGAGGAGTCTCGACACCGCTGCGCCGATATGACTACTAGTGATGCTGCTCCTTCGTTCGAAAGGACAGGCGTTGGATACCACTAGAAAAGAGATTAATGCCTCTTGCAAATCCATTCTGAAAGGGAGTATACCTTGAAATGAGTCTGCTTTGTTCCGCCAGGCTGGTGGGAAAAGCTATGAAAATCGCAATATGGGTTTCGCAGACGACCCTGTTGCTCCTGCCGGACCTCGAAAAAAAAAAAAAAAAGAACAAAAGCATCCGTTTCGGGTGAAGTTCTCATAGCCTTTGGAGAACTACTTCCTTGAGAAAGCCTCGAAAGCGAGAACGTTGTTTTCTTTGTTATACATCGTGATCGCGGCGATATTTCCAACTCTGAACGTGTATTCTCATCTAAATTAGCAAAAAGAAAAACTCTGTGATATACTACTCAGAGATTTGAGCTTACACATGACACTATTGTGAAGCCTTCTCGAACGCCATTCTGGCTGTTGGATCGAAATCTTAACCCAAAGAAACGGGCGCTCTCACCAGATACAGCTGAAACGCACAGAGAGAACCTCCCATGACAGAAGTTCAACCGATATAAGAGTCCTCTCGGATCCAGCTTTGTGCTGTGTCGTGTTTGAATAGGCTTGCGCCACCACACTCCCGTGGACTAGCAGGAGGGACCATTGACGTGTGGGGCGTATCAAACCAGGATAAACCTCTACATCGAAACCCTCCAAGTCCCGGGAATTTTGGCCGGTTATTCCAAGATGTTACTCTCAGCAGGATTTTGTTACTCCGAACGAGGTCCAAGCTCAACTCTTTGGGCAGGTGGCCTTCCCTGCAGTCTTTCCGGGCTGCTTGGAGCTGCAACTCGTAATCATCACTGTGAGTAGGACATTGAAGCCATTGGACAATAAATTCAGGGAAGACTGGAAATCCCTGAGCTCATAGGAGTCACTTAGAGGAAGGAAAGCTGAAACGAATAGAATTTTGGAGCAACACTGTCCGTGACAACAACCTCTTCTTCTTTTCTAGCCGCAACCTCACCTTGTTATCTTCCCTGTAGTACTGGAATAACTCTCTGAAGCTCTCTAGGATGTCTCATATGAAGAAGTCGAGTGGGAAAGCAGCTAAGCTTTCTGCAGGAACCAATGTTTACTACGACCCAAACTTCAAATCTGAAGAGCAGTCTAGTGAGTCAAAACACATTTATCGCCTTATAGGAGAAGTATTTATGAATTTCCATTATTACCTAACACTAGTCCTTCACTTGCCTGACACCAGGTCCAATCATCGTCCACCTGCATCTACGCCTCACGAATCACGGCTCCCGACAACTTCAATTCCTCGTTCGAGACTGACAGGCAGAAAAGCCAAATCTAAAATAGGCTATAGTCGAGGGGCCTATGAGCGATACATTGACCCATACCCGACCTGGACGAGGGAGAACCAGGTACCTCTCTTGCAGGAGGAGATTGAAGAAGTCATGATTGACCTGAGTGACAAGTTTGGATTTCAGAGAGGTAATAAGCTTCAGTATCACTTTAAATAAAGAGTTGTCTGAATGTTCTTTTTCGTCAGACTCTTCACGAAACATGTTCGATTTCCTGATGGTCCAGCTCGACTCCCGCGCATCGAGAATGACTCCAGACGACGCTCTCATCACCTTGCATGAAGACTATATCGGTGGTGAACAAGCTAAGTACAGAAGGTGGTACTTCGCTAGCCAGCTCGACTTGGACGACGCCGTCGGCTACCAGATCCACCCGGGCATCTCGCAGGTCTCTGAGCCAATCAGGGAGAAGCTGTTTCGTAGGAAGAGAAAGATCTCGGTTAGCGACAAGGGCTACTTAGTAGCTAGTGAGAGATGGAGGAATGCGATGGAGAGAATGTCTCAGTACGACCGGCTGAGACAGATTGCGCTTTACCTTCTTTGTTGGGGTGAGGTATGTAATCATATTCATACCACAGTCCGTTGTAGCTTCACGTTGATTTTGGAATCTGTTTTGTTTTGTTGTAGGCTGCTCATGTTCGATTCATGCCTGAATGTCTGTGCTTCATTTTCAAGACGTGCGACGATTATTACCGATCAGACCTGTGTCAAAGAAGCACAGAAGCCTTGCCCGAAGGATACTTCCTACACAGCATCATCCAACCTCTCTACCTTTTCATTCGGGATCAAGGCTATGAGAATGTGGGAGGAAAGATTGTCAGGCGGGAGAGGGATCATGATGAGATTATCGGCTATGACGACGCGAACCAGATTTTCTGGTTTCCTGAAGGAATTGCCAGGATTGGGCTCCAAGATGGAGTGAGTCGTCCTCACTTTATCATGTTATCTCATTATCACCATATCTGAACTAGGTTCCTTTTCCAGACTCGTTTAATCGACCACAAACCATCGCTTCGATTCTTGCAGTTCCAAAACATTGAATGGAATTCCGCCCTGTCTAAGACTTACTACGAGAAACGCAGCTTCTTACACCTCTTGGTGAACTTTAACCGAATTTGGGTCCTTCACATCTCGATGTTCTGGCACGTAACTGCCAATATTTTCCGGTTGTCGTAAAATATGCTGACGAGTCTCCCTTTCTCTTCCAGGTTCTACACCTCATACAACTCTCCCACTATCTATGCACCTTCAGGGTCAACTAAACCAACAAGAGCGATGACTTGGAGTGTTGTTGCGCTAGGTGAGCTTTTGATCCTCGTCGTTCGATAGTTACACATTTCTACACGTCCTGATCTTTTTCGCGCGTCTGATTCTGGAGGTGGAGCTGTTGCTACTGTCATAATGATCTTATCAACTCTTACCGAACTGTTCTATATCCCATGGTCAAATCGTCAGAACTTTGCTCATTTGGGAAGAAGGTTGATCATTTTGTTGATCGTTCTCGCCCTCACTGGTGCTCCAACAATCTACATAGCAGGATTCGACGACAGCTCAACCGCAGCTTACAGTCTGGGAATTGTCCAGTTCTTCGTATCCGTGTTCTTCGTTTTTTTGTTTGGCATCATCCCCAGTAGCAGACAATTTGGCGACAGGTTCAGTGGACGGTCACGCCGATATCTCGCCAACCAGACCTTCACTTCCTCTTACACTCGATTGGGAGCTTCCAAAAGAGCAATTTCGATACTGCTCTGGGTGCTAGTGTTTGGATCTAAATTTACGGAGTCATATTTCTTCTTGACTCTGTCTTTCAAAGACCCTGTCAGAGCCTTAGCCCGAATGACAATTCAAAACTGTCAAGACCGTTGGTTAGGCAGCTCCCTTTGCAGAAACCAAACTAACTTCACACTCACAATAATGTTTGTGGTTGACCTAGTGTTATTCTTCTTGGACACGTATTTATGGTGAGTCTCCTTAAATTGGTCTCTTCATGGTGCTCCGCGACAACCAATTGATTTGTATTGCAGGAACGTCGTGTGGTCTACCGTCTTGTCTTGTGCTGCTCTCTTCGCCAAATCATCTACTGTCTGGATCCCTTGGTCGGTCACCTTTAGAAGAGTACCCCTCCGGATCTATGATAAGATCCTGTGCATCTCATCTGAAAATCAGCTGCCGATCAAGGCGAGTTATACCTCAATTTCTACTGTCATTCTGAATAGACCTGGTGGATACTCTTCTTACTTGCGGTGTATTTCAGGTTCTGGTTTCCCAAGTTTGGAACGCAGTTGTAATCTCACTCTACCGCGAACATCTCCTCAACATAACACAGGTAGAATCGCTCCTGTACCACCAGAGTGCGATCAACGAGAAGACCGGGAAAAGAACTCTAGTTACTCCAGCTTTCTTTGTTGCTCAAGGTACTGGTGGTCACAGATCCGACTTCATTCCTACTGGCTCAGAAGCGGAACGCAGACTGAGCTTCTTCGCGCAGTCTTTGGCTCTGAAGGTTCCAGCACCCGTCCCGATCGACGCAACGCCAACTTTCACTGTGCTGGTACCTCACTATTCAGAAAAGATTCTGTTGTCCCTAAGAGAGATCATCAAAGAAGAGGATACCAACACACGTGTGACGCTGCTTGACTATCTGAAGCAGTAAGCTGAATCCACTTTGAATCATCTAAGTTCTTGCTATCAATCATTGTTCTTCTTTCTTTTTTTTAAGGCTGCATCCACAAGAATGGGAAAATTACGTTCAGGACTCAAGAATCCTTGCCTCGGAATCCAACCCAGAATCTGACTCACAAAATATCATGCACGATTTGAAGGAGAAGGCTCATCGCCGTGATGAGATCCCTTTCAACGCTGTAAGTGGTTTAGAGAGCTCAAAATTATTCATGACTGAAGAGACCACATCCAAATACTTTAGATCGGATTCAATAGTTCGTCACCTGAATTTACGTTGAGGACTCGAATCTGGGCATCGCTGCGTGCTCAAACTTTGTACCGGACACTTTCTGGCTTCATGAACTACTCCAAAGCCATCAAGATCATATATAGAGTCGAAGAACCGGCTGTTGTCAACCTATTTGAAGGCGACTCTGTGCGGCTAGAGAGAGAGCTTGAAAGAATGGCGAGTACCGGTAACACTCAAGCAACTAACTCTGCAACGCTTACTGACTGGTTGTCATTGGCAATCAATGCAGGCCAAGAGGAAATTCAAAATTTTGGTAGCAATGCAACGTTACGCCAAGTTTACCACTGAAGAGCATCAAAATTGCGAGTTCTTGATGAGAGCGTACCCAGATCTTCAGATCGCCTACCTCGATGAGCAGCGGAGTGAAGGAAACGAGTCAAAAGTGTTCTCTACAGTCATTGATGGTCACAGCGAGATTATGGCAGATGGTCGTCGTCGTCCAAGGTTTCGGATTGAACTTCCTGGTAATCCCATTCTTGGTATGTCCTCTTTCCCATCAGCCTGTCTGCCAGATATGAGCGGGTTGCTGATGGCATGTTCTTCATAGGGGACGGAAAGAGTGACAACCAAAACCACGCGATGATCTTTTACAGAGGTGAATATTTGCAGCTGGTCGATGCCAATCAGGATAACTATTTGGAAGAATGTCTCAAGATTCGTAATATCCTGGGTGAATTCGAACAATACGACCTGCCGCGGGATCAGCCGTACTCTCAGTCTCGAAGGAACAAAGATGCAGTTGCTATCGTTGGAGCACGAGAATATATCTTCTCGGAGAATATTGGGGTTCTTGGAGACCTTGCGGCGGGCAAAGAACAAACTTTTGGGACCATGACCTCTCGGACGCTCGCTCTCATTGGAGGGAAACTGCACTACGGTCACCCGGACTTTTTGAACGCTATCTTCATGAACACTCGTGGTGGTGTCTCTAAGGCCCAGAAGGGGCTTCATCTCAATGAGGATATCTACGCAGGAATGAACGCTTTCAGCAGAGGTGGAAAGATCAAACACATCGAATACTATCAGGTCAATCCCCTTGCTAAATTCTTGTACAACTAAACGAACTGATAATGTTTTTCTTCTATAGTGTGGAAAAGGTCGTGATCTCGGCTTTGGTACCATCTTGAACTTCCAAACGAAAATCGGGACAGGCATGGGTGAACAGATGTTATCGAGGGAACACTACTACCTCGGAACTCAGCTACCAATGGACAGATTTCTGACCTTTTACTACGGTCACCCTGGCTTCCATATCAACAATATTCTTGTTCTACTCAGCGTCAGGGCTCTTCTCTTGGTGTTAGTACTTTTTGGAACTCTCAAAAGCCAACTGAAGTTTTGTGAGTGCACTCAAACTGGAATCATCATTTCGTTTTTGACACCATTCCGTTTGCTAGGTGAGTATACCAAATTCAATGTCCTGCTTCCCAACATGGATGGCTGCTATAATCTCAATCCCATCGTCGGGTGGTTTGAACGTTGTGTCATATCGATTCTCTTGGTTTTCGCCATTCCCTTTCTCCCCCTGTTCCTCCAAGAACTTACCGAGGTTCGTGTCTCCCATATTTTTTTTCTGTTTCCAATGTTCTCACTTCACTTTCGCTCGCAAAGCGAGGGGCTGGGAGTGCCGCTATCCGTCTTATCAAACAATTCATCTCGTTCTCCCCGGTGTTTGAAGTTTTCTCAACCCAGATATCAGCCCACTCGATTTTATCTAATCTTACATTTGGAGGCGCCAGATACATCGCAACCGGCCGGGGTTTTGCAACCACAAGACATTCGTTCGCTCTTCTCTATAGTCGGTTTGCTGGACCTTCGATCTACCTGGGACTGAGATGCATGGGAATGCTCATCTATGTCACTTTATCATTCTGGACTCCCTGGCTTCTGTACTTCTGTAAGTTTTCCGATCAAGACCTTATCAGGCGGGCCTAACATCAACCACGTTACTCAGGGTTAACTACGTTCAGTTTGGCTATTGGGCCATTCATCTTCAACCCTCACCAATTCTCCTACTCGGATTTCTTTGTTGACTATCGAGAATTTCTCCGATGGATGTTTAGGGGCAACTCTAGAAGCAACGAAAACTCTTGGGTAGCTTACTGCAGGCTGAGCAGAACTCAAATAACTGGAATCAAACGGCCTAAGCTTGGGGCGTCAGTGAAACAAGCATCCGCAGCTCTTCCTCGTGCTCCTAGAGCTAGGTGGAGATCTATCATTCTCTCTGAAACTCTCTCGCCTGTTGTGCTTGCTGTGGTAAGTTGCAAGTCATTCTTCAGTTTTGTACCTTGCCTCTTCACCAACCGCATTGTTGTCAGGTCCTTACGGTCTCATATCTCTTCGTCAAATCGTAAGTAAAAAAATAAAAAAATAAAAAAAAGTGGCCCTATGGAACGACTAAGTTGGTATTTCAACTTTAGTTTCCCCAATCCGAATGAAAATGATAACCCAGCGTTATTCAGGATCCTTGTCGTGGCTCTAGGTCCAATTGCCGCTAACGCAGCGATTCTGTCACTGGTATTTCTGGTCTCCACTTTTTTCGGACCTTGCTTTAACAGCCGTCTGAGCAACTTTGGAGCTTATCAAGGTGCAATTGCTCACGCATTCGCTCTGGCTGTTCTGGTAGTTAGTTACGAGCTGCTATGGTTTGCCGAATTCTGGAACATTGAAAGTACTGTTCTTGGAGTTATCGCAGCTACATCCATTCAGAGGGCGCTATACAAGATCTTTGTTGGGTTCTTTTTGACGCGAGTAGGACCCTCTTTAAGCACGATAAACCCAGACTGACTCTCCTTCTTTTGAATTTACAGACGAGAGGTTCCGAGCGATGCATCGAACAGGTCTTGGTGGTCAGGAATTTGGTACAACAGAGGATTCAAAGCAAGCGAGATCATCACTGAGCCAGCCAGAGAGTTCGCTGTCAAACTGGTAGAGCTTGGTCTTTGGACAGGTGACTGTGAGTTATCCTCATCTGTAAGATTGATCCTTGCTCTGACTGTGAGCTCCTGTTTCTTGTAGTCTTATGTTGTCATCTTTTGCTTGGCCTTCTATTCTTGCCGATCTTGGTACCATACATGGACAGGATTCAAAGCATGCTCCTGTTCTGGCTTAGTCCAGCCCAACAGCTTCATCATCCGATCTTCTCGCTTAAGCAACGTCGATCGCGTAGAAGGATTGTTATCACCTATTCGTTTGTGTTCTTCTTGGTGATTGCGACAATGGTTGCTCTGATAGGTGGGTACAGTGGGCATCACACTGCAGCATTTCGCAAAGCGCCCCCAACTAATTGGCTTTACTGATCTATCTTCTGTTTCCTGTTCTGCAGCCGTACCCTTGGCTTTCAGGAACAGCAAGTTCCATGGAGGGGTCAGTTGGCTTTAACAGCTGAATGGACCATCGCCTTTGAAAATACTGTATGCACGCTACCACATATTTGAGTATCTATTACTGCTCTCTTGTACCGTCAATGTATTGATAATTGTATATGTCGAATGACATTAAATACTGAGACATGAGAACTTCGAGGTGGCTGCGCGCCAGCAAGTTGACCACCTCCTCTGACTCCCTTCAAACTGCATAGAGCGTGTCAGAACTGTCAGCTACCATTGTCTCAACCTTGAGCATCTGTCTCTCCATCTTTCTTGCAACCACACCAGCCTTAGCCCACCATTCCTCCAAAAGCCAAACCCGTTGACGAGGAGCAAGCGCTCCCTTCTAGGAAGGCAGCCATTTCGAAGAATGGAGAGATACTAGATACCTGTGCAGGAGAAACAGTACGTCCAGACTGAGCTGGCTAGCTCGATGTACGGAGCAGATGGTTTATGAAGAGAAATAGCTGGAGGACTGACCATTCCTCCTGAAATCCAGGTCCTCTTGAATGCCATTATGGAGAATAGGCCCGTTGGACCAGATAAGGACTCGAGGATGACCTTCATTCAGAAGCAGATTTCATCCCAACTGAAAGTTCAGGTGTCAGTGGATGTCCTGTGGAAGAAAGTGGGAGAGTTGTTCGACCTGGACGCACTGGAGAACATGGTGAGTTTTTCCACCTCCTACTGGATGTTATACTACTCGTGGGAAGCGCTTGTAGACTGACTTTTCTATTGATTTTGGTATTGTCCAGCACGACGAAGCTGAAGAAGGTACAGCACTCTCATTTTCCTCCTTTCCACTCCGTGCTGTAGTCTCTTTCTTGTGCTGCGGGCCTTCTGACACTCTTTATGTTGCTACTAGGCTCGTCTATAGCAGCAGATTCAACAGATGCTCAGCCCTCAGCGAAAGCAGCTGGTAAGAAACGACATAGTGCGGCAGCTCAGAATAAGCGACGACAGCCTCCTCCTCCGCCGCCTGTTGAAGAAGAGGTAGATGAAGAGGAGGAAGCTGGCGAGGAAGATAATGAGGGTGAGGGTGAGGAAGGAGATGAGGATGAAGATGAGGAGGATGAGGACGCTGAGGATGGTGGAGAGAGTTCGCCGGAAAAGCCTACTGTGAAGAAGAGGAGGAATAGATCTGTCCCAGGCTATACAAAGAAGCGAAAGGTTTGTTTTTTTTTCGGATTCCTCACGCTTGCCTCTGTCTTGCGATTTTTGCGCTGATTACATGTCTGTTCTAACTAGCGCACTACCAAGTAATTTCTGCTTACCTCTAGCTATTCAGGCCCATTCTGATTCTTTTTTAAGATTTAGAATGTGGTAGGAAGTGAGAAGCTACACTATGCTACACATTGCATGTGAGCTGTCGATATGATAAAACGTTGTATATCACGACGGGTTGAATTCGTGCCAGACGACATAAATTGGTCAGAAATTTAAACAGATGTTGAACTTTACATATCCTATGAAAACCGTCATTACCCTTCCAATCACACTACTTTTCAACTCGCATCTCTAACTTCTCATTCAGTCAGCCAACTAGCCGTTCGACGCTCTTCAGCCTAATTGATCGGTACAATGTTCCTGTGTGTCCAGTTGATGAAGTTTTCGTCCTACCAAGTGAACACAGGTCGAAATATTGCTAGGCTGTTCGATCGCGATATTTTCATTCTGAGAACAGTGACGGCTTGCAAAAGCCATCAAATTGCTCGCCCTCCGGTTCCGTTAGAGGTTAAACCTACAGCAATTGCAAATGCCAAGTGTTTCTGCGTAGATGGCGATGGGAATTGCAAGCG
>MVAQ01000255.1:0-28576 GCA_014825775.1 Krasilnikovozyma curviuscula
GGGGTGGGCGGAGATTGGAAAGGGTGGGCGTTAGCGGCTTGTGATTTTGATTGCATGAGCAAGTGGGATATAGGGAGATAGATCAGACGTACTTCCAGGTCCACACATGATGGGGGCTTTTTCAAACATCTGTTTCTCACCGTTGGCAGTTAGAGGGATATCAGAGACACCAGTCTATTGTCGCACATGCACGTATTGCAAGAGGGCGGATTGGCAGCAGTAAAACGTGGGTTCGGAAGTCAGCTTCGACTACTTCTCGCAGCAAACAAAAGGTGACTTCGGCTTACGTGACGACCTAATCATTTGGTATAAGACAAGTTTGGGATGAAATCGGTAAAAGCAAGGCATGATGTGAGCTCCCACTTTTTTTTTTATCCACCACTTGACGACGTCATGACAAGAGACGATTTAACTAACCATTGATAGACCATTCCGTTTCTCCTGTAAGTTTCAAAAATGACAAAAGACAAAAACAGATTAGTTGAGGAAAGGATGGATCACGGCTGCTACAGAAGCCGGCTTCAACAGGCTTGAGCAAGTCGAACAGGCTGAATAGCTAGGTTACAAATAGAGACCTCAGCAAAGCTGGCTACAACGCCAGACATTGAGTCAAGCCCGGCATCATCATCCTGATACAGCTGGGTGATTCTCTCCCCCGTAATTGGTGACGCAGACGCTGAGTCGTCCATTTGAGCTCGGTGAGAGGAGAACGTACCATGACCTGGTGGGATGAGAAAGAGTATCGCAAGTCAGTTGAGTTACAAAGGGAGGATGGACAAGCAGGTGAGACCCACGGATCAGGTAAACTCGAGGCATTCTATCCTCGCCGGCAAAACGAAAACGCAAACACTGTCAATCTCTGGCCCTTGTCGGACAAAGGAATAGTAAGGAGACATGTTTACCTTGGGGCCATCTTTGCTGATGAGATTTAGTTGAGTGAGAGTGACGGACAGAGAATTACTTGCAGCGTAAACGGTGATCGCAGGGGCTTACTCTCTCTGCCCTGCTGGCTCGAATCGGGATCGCTGCGTCTGGAGACATGTTCTGACGCATTAGATCTGACTTTGTGCGCTGAAAGGGCTAGACAGATGGCGGCAGGGACACGGAGATAGGATTTCTCTTGTTGATTACTGAAGATAGGTCCAGTCTTCTGTCGTCTTCTGTTGGTGGGGCGACTGAGGCGAGACGCGCCTGACTGTCTGCCCCTTCTTACTTGCGCCGGCGCGAGTGTCACTACAGTTCAAAACAGAGTTGCAGCCGGCCGGTTCATCTAAGGAGACGTCCGTCATGCCATCGAGTCGGCATCCTATCTGTTTTGGAGTGATCGTTTATCATTTCTCTCCTGTCTCATCACACAGAAGCATTTGGTCGGACGCCTCGCTGGGTTGGAAAGCAAGGTGGCTACAAACGTAACCAGCCTATTCAAACCAGATCTATCGACAGCAAGGGGGAAAAGGTAGTTGGAATAGACCTCTCATCCGATCGTTCTCACCCACCAATCCAGACGGCTCGGTGTTCCCGATTTTGCTCAGCAGGAGCGCCGGTGCTGCAGGTTTCAGGTATTGTTCTCTCCCGCGCTACCTGCTTCTTCGTCTCCATCAGTCCTACTTCGTGATCCAGGTGAGCTCATCGTGTCATTCATTGGAAGAGGACTGGTGCTACTTCAGACCGGTCCTCGTAGTTCGTTGCGGCTGTTGAGACGGTTGAAGGAAGTGTTAAGGGAGCACAAGGGGGCGCAGCTGGGCTCCCCATTCAAACAGACGACAACACGAAGGAAGATACAGAATGGAAAGGCACTGGAGGACTATCTCAGTAGCACGAGACTGTACTGATATTCTGCCTACTCCTTGTATCTGTCCTAGTTTTCTCCCCAAACAAACGAAACAAAGCCGAACGCTTCCATTTTCTGAAACACAGGAGGTGCCGCACAGCGCTGGGGATCCCTTTTCAAAACTCTGTGTTCCTCCCTCTTTCCCTCCCTTCGACATTAAACCACACCCTTCACACACAGGCAAAGTGGCACTCTTGATCGTCGTGCTGTTTCAACCATCGGTGCTGAACAGGTCAGTCCTTTTCCCAGCTTCCACCACCACCACCCATTCGCTCTGCTCCTTGAGACTTTGGCACCTTCTGACACGAGATTTTTCTCTTTTTAAACGTCATCCAAAATGCCTCACAAACGTCCTTGGCCTATCTCACCTAACTCTCTCCCCCTTGAACCTACTACCACTGCGGTTGCTCCTGCAGGTCAAGTCACCAGCATTGGCAGCACCAGCCCCGTTTTATCACCCCATCACCACTCCCTAGCAGGTCATAAGCGATTCAAGTCATCAGATTATCCTAGCAGGGGTGACAACAGGAGTGCCAGGTTCGTCACCACTAACGGCGACGATCGCGTCGAAACGCCTCGACAACCGACCAGGAGAATGTCGCTCGACTCGACGCTGTCACCTCACGAAGCATCTTCTCTTCTCTCTACAACTTCTACAACTTCAGTAATGAATCTGAGTCTCCCTCACCCGCAGCACACGGTGCTGAATGTTCCAAACACGCACTTCGACGACCCATTCAATAACAACACCATACGCGCCACCCCCTCTGGTTCGAACGTGTCGCATCACAACTTTCAACCAAAACTGCAGCAACATGTGCTCGTACAGCCTTCACCGTCGCCATCATTCTCCTTCCCCCAAATGCAACCACCGAAACGACGGCCCTCACCGCTCCTTAGCCTGCCCAGCTCGACATCCTCCTCCTCCGCAACCGCGCCGTCTGACATCACAATTCTCAACAGTTCCCCCTCTTCATCCTCTTCTTCCTCTTCGTCAGTTCCTCAATCTTGTACATCATCACCGACATCGTCCCCGCCTTCCTCCCACTCAAATACGCAGGTGCGAAAGACCTCTCCCGAGTCATCCACTACACTAGGAAGAAAGAACCTCAAGAACCTGTCACTACTCTCCTCTTCCTCTATGCACGATGTCCGGCGGCGCAAGTCCACAAACTTCCTCCCGGACCGACACGCCCGGCCGTTGTTGACTACGGTACCGAGAGAAAAGCACGAGGTGGGGGAGATAAGCGTGGATGATGTCAAAGAATCTTATAGGGATGGGCCGAGGGAAGTCCTCAAGGGTGTGTGGTTAAGCGGTGAAGAGGGTGGTAGAGATTGGCGGTACGTCCTAATTTCTCTTCTTCGTTGGTTCCAGATCGCTAACGATGGTTTCTCTTTTTCTTTTTCTTTTTCTTTTGCCTTCTCTTTCCGGATTGTAACATAGGACGCTACGGACATTGGGCATCACGAGTGTGGTCAATGTCGCCCAGGAGCTCGTTGTAGATTACGCGTCTCTCGGCCTCGTCGAGGTCGTCAACCATACGGATGAGGCCGGAGCTGCGAAGAGGTCGGACAGTCTTCTGGACGGGCTGATGTCGCCTTCTATGACATCAATAGCATTGGCATCGACAACCTTGGGTGGTATGAGAGGCTTGAGAGTTGTCAATTCTTGTACGTCCATCGCATCATGTCGTGCTTCTTCCACTCCACTGTTCCACTTGGCTAAAGTCCTCTTCTCTCATGTCTGAGATAGCTCCAAATCTACGACCGTCTTCTTTACCACAGCCAGTCATGACTTCGATACTGCAAATCCTCGCTGAACGACCCATGTCCCGTACTTTCCTCTACCCTGATGAAAAGCCCACCGCAAAGTCGCGTCTCGAATACCTCCATCTGAAATGGAGCCATGGGCAGTCAGACCTAGTGCCCCATCTGGAGGCTTCTGAAGATGATGTGAGGGAAGAAAATGTTGGGTTCAAGAAAGCCATTGAGTTTGTAGAGAGCGCAATGGCTAACGGTGGGGGTGTCTTGATCCAGTATATCTCACCCCTTCTTCTTTTCACTTTGGCTAAACCTGTTTCTGACTCGTTTTCCTCATGGTAGCTGCCAAATGGGTGTCTCGAGAAGCGCAACGCTTGTGATTGCGTTGGTGATGAAGTTCGCAGCGCAGGGATGTTTACCTGGATCAAAAGCGACGGAATTGGGGTCTGAGCTTGAGGGTATCAGGGGGATGCACGATGCGTATGAGTTTGTGTAAATCGCTCTTCTCTTCTACTGCTAGTGGGTTTTCAGAAGCTGATGGTGGTTTATGACGACACATCACAGGAAAATGAAATCCCCTGCCATTGGTCCAAATGTGTCACTCGTGTTCCAACTACTCGAATGGGAGCGATACCTCTCATCTAAGTTCTCGTCTACTAACCTTGAAAACCCAAATCTTTTCTCGCGCAGAGGTAGCAGCGTGTTGTCGAGCGAGAGCGAGGAGGAGTGGGGGAGACGAAGGGCTGCGATGGAAGAGGAAGCTGAGGCACTCGATGTGGATATGGTTCAGAGAATCGAGAGGAAGGAAACCTGTTCTGAAGAGGCACCATCACCAGACTGGGAGGAGAAGGAGGATATGATGCACGGACTCGTTGAGCAGCCGACTTCATATTGGAGCTTTGGATCACTTTCATCGTCATCTTCAACACCAACTCAACATTCCTCTCCACTGAATCGAGGACACAGGAAAAAAAAATCAATAGGGGGCTTCCAACCCTCTCTCGCTCCACTTCCTTCATCACCTTATCTCCCTACCTCGTCCCATCGCCGATCCTCTGCGGGCTCTGACTCCAGTTCGGGTAGCTCTCCGCGCTCAAGGCAATCAAGGGGATTGCCTTTCTCATCAGTTCAGGGACGTAGCCAAGTAAAAACGGACGGTCTCTCTGGCCGCTTTGAAGGCTTTACCGTCGGTGATCGAAGTCGACACCTACAACACCTCCTGCCACCACCCTCTGCAATGCCTAGTCAGACGACGTTCTTCCCTCCTAGTTCTTCAACCACTGCTCTTCCTACCTGTCTAACTTCTCCACCTGTGGACGAGCCATTCATAGAAAAGCAGCACCACAAGAACGCTCCGTCGGTGAGCAGTAAGTTCGGGTCGCATCAGAACCTCAGTGAGAGACGTGCGGCGCATAGAAGGACATTCTCGTTTGAGATCGGTAGCCAGAGTTCTACTATCGCTGCTCCGGGTGGACCCAGCTTCTCGGAGGATATATAGCAGCATAATATGGAATGGTGAAAGCGTAGGAGGACGATCGACTTTTTTTTCTGACGACAACCTGGATATGTTGGACTCCATGCGATGCTGATATTCCAGATGACTGTGTATATAGAACAGTGAACGATTCTTTGTAATGTACCTTACTGGACGCTATGTGTTGCTCGCTTTTGTTTGATCGAAAAAGGTATGACCAATTTTGGCAGTATAACATTTTACAAGGTTATATCGAAACAAAAATATAAGCAAAGGAGTGTTGATTCAGCTTATACAGCTGGAATTTCACATTGAAAGTTAGTGTAGCTCAACGATAGGTCTCGAGCCGATTCAATTGGTCAGTCGAGCACTCGCAACACACTTGAAAACATACCTAGCAAAGAAGAGGGAAAAAATATAACAATTTTGTTAATCAAAGAAGACCTTGAGGTGGACCCTTTTATTGGGAAGGTGGGAACAGCTTTTTGCGCTGACATCTTCAGGTAGTCATGAGGGGAGTGAGGGGTTAGTTAGACGGCGTCGTTGAGCTCTGTCCACTTAGGTACTTGTATCAATCACACTCAAAGGGAGTATTAAATGGAGTCGTATTTCATTTCCAGCCTGTTCGATACGCTACAGAGCAGTGCCAGAGAGCACCGCGTTGCGTGTCTGCAGGTAATCGGCTCACTCAACTGTATCCCATATCACAACTCCCATCATTTACTATCGATTTATGTAACAGATCACTTTGTGGACTTATATGACGCACTCAAACGGCCCTGCAAGTGTTCACCAGCAGTCAACACCTGACCTTCCTCATACCCTTTCTTCTTGAGCACGTCTTTCCACTTTTCACTCTTGCTCAACGAAGGCAAAAGACTGGTCATTACAACGTTTTCACCAGGCTGACAGAAGTAGGCGATAGAGTATCGCGAGGGAGAGGCGATGGTGGGGAGAGGTACGCGATGTTGTGTTGATGGGAACAGCGAAGTCGTCCAGAATCTAATATGACAGAAGTGAGGATATGATAAGCCCGAGTTTCACCAGTGGCAAGTTTAAAGAAGAATGATCACTCTAGAGCGTCACCGATGTTGACCAAGATGGCGTTGTCAATGACAGGTACGTCCATCCAGCTCCCGTCCTCCTTTTGCACCTGCAACCCGCCAACCTTATTCTGAAACAAACAGGTCACACTTCCGTAGTCCGAGTGTGAGCCAGTTCTTTCGTCCTGTTCGTCGGCTGAAGGAGTGAAAGGCGGATAATGTAGGAGACGTAGTCGGTCTTCGAGCGCTGGGTGGAGGGCGGTGAAGAAGTCTGCGGGTAGCTTAAGAGAGACGGCGATAGCGGAGAGAAGTTCGAGGCAGAGTGAGTGGCAAGCCTGAAGAAGAAAAATAGTTCATCAAACGTGGTCACGGTCACTGTCCTTGATGAAGAGGTGACGATCTTACCTGGTACATGTCCTTGAGGTCCTCTTTGCTCGCTTGAAGTTTCTGTGTCAGCACCTGTTGAGGCTCACCTTCCGGAGAGAAATTAGCAATATAGAACGACTCGTGCTAGACACAGAAATATAAGTGTTAGATTGATGAAGTGGATGTTGACGGAAATAAGCGTGCGAGTGAACCTACCAAGTCACCTCTGGAAACCAGACCCAGGTTGCTGATCAGGATTTGGTTTTCAACAATAGTGTCAGGTACATCTATTACTCACTTCCTGGCCTTGGTGGGATCCAAACTCTCCGCTCTGTTGGCAGTATACTACTCCGTAAATCCGAAACGAACGAGTCAGCCTTCTTTCGCACTTTCAACCTGGTTCAACCTGGAGTAACGTCAACACTCACACCAATGTTAGTGCCTGTCCTTCCAGCAGTCTCTTTCCCCTCCACAGATTCGTTTTCGAAAAACTCTTTTGAAGTTTCAAAGACTCTGTCGATCAACTTGAGGTTTATGGGATGGTTTCTGATATAGATGAAGCCCAATGTCGTTGCTGATTCATATAGAGCTTGAGGAAGCTGACCTGATGTCTTCAAGGCGGCGAAGTCAAGGACTGGGATTGTTTCGGTGGTGGAGGCCATAGCGAGGCGGAAGATAAGCGAAGAGGATCGATCCTGTTCGATTATATGGAAAAGGAGGCCCTAAGTCAGTAACAGTAGAACCCCTTACATTGATGTAGAGCGTAGAAAGAGCCACCAACGAAAAAGAGTTTAGTAGCTCGTCTGGAACAGCCAAAATCAGCAACGCGAATGGAGACCAGCAAATCAGGGGGCGACGATCTCACCTTTATCTCAGTATGAAAAACCTTGAAGCTATCTGAAACAGATAATCGCGCTCAGTAGGTAGCAAAAGCAAATTAAAGTAGGCTCATACGAGAGCCAGTCAAAAATCGATTTTGACGGGTAAATGTATCCCTTGTGCTGGGAATCGCCGTTCACCAGCGAAATACAATCGAATTTTACCGTCAAAGCACCAGAAAGGATATACAATCGGCATTGGAGTGGGCTATGGAATTTATGTACAGAAGAAGGAGGCTCTTCAGACATTCATTACCAAACGGAGAAGAAGCTGTGGGTTGAAGACGGTGCAGGTAAGTGTGCTCCCCCTTCTTCTAGATCTCAAACTCTTTTGGTTGACCTAACCTTGCTCAAACTTCCTCGTTAGAGATTGACTATCAGAGAAGCTCCAAATTTCATAGGTCTATTATAATGGATGTCTAGAAGAGCGAGAGAGGTACCTCGAGCCATGGTCCCATTTCGCCTTCCGACCTGCCAGCAACCTACGAACGTGGTCAAATAAGCGATGGGCAAAGATGCATCATTCAGGTTGAGAGAACTTACCAGGACGGACTGGACCTCTGTCAAAGCCTTCAACTTTGGATTCAACTTCCAGAACTTCGTCAACACCCCGATGGCAAACTCATTCGGATCCCCCGGCCGCATGTAATCCATGTGAACGAATGCAGCCTCTATCACGACCTTCTTCAAGTTGGGATAAGTTTCCAATATGTGCTTCAGGTCGTGGTCGTGATACTTCTCTGCGTAGGGACACGATGGGTCGTCGGCGATGCGGCAGCACGACTTCCATGACGCATGGCTTATGATCATTTCTTCCACATGGGGACACGTCCATAAGAGCTGATCATTGGTTTCTTCTTCACCGTCGAGGCCAACGACGAATGTCAAAGCATCCTCGGGAGTGAACACCCGGACGCTCGTTGCGCGGTTGAATAGTTCTTCGTACGACCGGCCTGCGCGAGGGTTGCCAGTCCAAGTCCGGAGGTGAAGCGTGTCGAGGTGTTTGTTCTGGAGCAAAAAACACATGTTTTTGTAATTGAAGATACCCTCCATATCGCATTCGAGCCTGAAGTGTTTCAGCGACGGGAGGCAAGAGTCGAATTGGAGCGATGGGTTGATAATGAGGGTCGACCGAGCGCAACTTTCCTTCTCGACAGAGCGTGAGCTTTGGAGTAAGTCTTGGTGAAAAATGAGGGTTTTTACCTGATGAGGAAGGAATGAGTGAAGTCGGTGTCATCAGTTGACAAAGGCGGAGAAGAAAAGAGTAACAGCTGGCGCTATTGATACTCACCAGCCTCAAACCAGGATTTAGAAGCTTTGAGTCACTTCTACAGCAGTTATCCACTCCTACGGTCACAATAGGCTGTCGTGCTGACCCTCTCTGCCCAGCCTGCACCTGCCCCTTAGAGAAATCAAACGACCAGCAAAAGAATTTAACCAAAGTCTCCCAAGTACTGATGGTGACGTGGTTGAATAGATGTTGTAGGCCTATATCATAGAAGAGCCTCGAGACGCAGATGATCGGAACGGAGGAGGAGCTGGATGGTTGGATAGCGAGCGAGAGGATCTTGTCGACAATTTCGATGGGCAATAATCTCAGCGGGGAACCACTTGACGAGAGAACATCCTCAGTTATCACTACAAAGACATACCGTAGGATGGAATTAGTCTTCAACGAGAACGGCTAGGATCATAGACGCCCACCAGCTGGTTCGCTCTGCTGCTCGCCCAAGAGAGACGCCTTCATCGAATGCTGAACGCTGCAGACGGATAGATCAGTTCTTGAGGTAAAAAAAAGAGTCAACGTCTCCAATGGTCAATCTCTTACAACCAGCTGATGTGGTTAGGGTTCGCGTAGCAGACGACGGGAAGAGCAGAAACGCGCCTGACGGCCGCTGATTGGGGCGACTGTATGTCTCGAGTTTTGCGTACATTTTGACTTGCAACCCTAAGAAAAACGTCACAGAAAGAAAAGGTCTGGTGACTGTAAGATGATACTACAAAGATAAGGCTTCTGCAACTGCCAATGAACTTCATTAACACAGCGGAGCACCCTCCGACGACTTTCCCTTCACGTACCTTGTTCTTTCACAGTTGAGCCATCGCTCCGTTTCAGATGCTCTTTTAAAGACGGAACGAACGAGAGTTTTTCCCTTAAAGTGAAGTTCGGTCTAGGATTGTCAACATATCACCTGTTCACAGAGAAGCCCTTACCAGATCTTTGTCTTCGGAGGAAGAGCCACTGGGTTTCTCCCATTGACTACTTGGTACTTGCTTCTGTCTGCTACATAGACATAGAAATAGTATTTTTATACAGGTTGGTTTCAAAAGATCTGGACTTTAGTCAATGTTCATCTATCAGGAAAACACGCCGAAACTCGGTTACAGATAGATCTCAAGAGCGGCGTCTTAAAGCATGCGATCAAAGCTCACCTCTTCCCCCTCGTCAACCTTCTTATTTCGAGCCTCCCCATCATTGCCATACTTCTTGATTCCAGTAGCATTGATCTTGATCGTATTTATTCTCCAAGTGCTCTCTATCGAGGAGGGCTGCTGCGGCTGTTGCAGATGAAGTGGTCGAGGAGCCCAAAGATTGACCTTTCTTTTCCCTGTGAGAACACCACCTTCAGATGAGAAAGACTGATCGGAATAATGGTTCTCGTTGTTGGAATTATTGGTCGTTCGGTTGAGAAAAGGAAGTGGTTCGGCGCTAGTAGAAGAAGGCACTGAACGAAAGAATAAAGATTGTGGAGACACGGCTGCCAAAGAAGACGGCGGTCTTCTTCGAGGTGGGAAGTTCCTAGCTTGATAGTCTAACGCTTGTAGAATTGGAAATTCCGAAGTAGGACCTGCATGGTTTGCTACAGGAGACAAACAAGTATTGGTGCGAGCATTAGCCTACGAGAACAGCGGCAGAGAGTACACAGAACGGAACGTGGAAGATATATACGAATCTTGTTGAAAATGATTTTCTCGTTCGCAGCTGAAACCTTGAAGGAGTCTGAAGGATGAGCAGCTGCCGTTCTACGAGAAGTAGATTTGAGGGCCGTCACATTTGTGGCCGATGGAGCAATAACTTGATTCTGGGTGACTATTCTTTTCGAAGGTACGACCCTAGTTTGAAAAATCCTCCTATTTTGAGACTCGAGACTTAATTTCTCTTCATTCGATTCCTTGCATCTGTCATCCGGTGGTGATATCTTGGCAACTTGGTGAACGTTCAAAGGCGCTGCTGGAGATGATGAATGCATTGCGCTTTGTAGAAGCGAACCTTGTTTGACGTGCAGAAGCTCATAAGAAGCCTTTGAAAAAGATTTTTTATCATTTTCTGGCACAGAAGAAGGTGTTGCAGAGTTTGAATTCTGGGAGTGCTTTAGGTTGTCAAAGCAGACTGATCTGGAAGTTTTGAAGGGCAGAGTCTGATGAGAAATAGGATTTTTTGGTGCTATCTTTTGGGATGGAGCTGGTTTTGTTGGTTTTTTATTGCTGTTGGATACTTCCAATGACGAGAAAGAGGATTTTACAGATGAACAGGAAGCGTTCGAACGAGCAATTGTCCTGCACCATTTTACATCATGTCAGCCATGAAGGTCAGAATTAAAAGACAGACATACAGAAGAATATGATTTCAGCTCACCAGGGTGTTTGCTTGAGGACGATGCCAGTCTCGTCTCTCCGTCCCAGATCGAACTCGTCTAAAGCATCAGTGGACGCCTGAGCATCCCCGTCTTCCGATGAATCTTCTTCTTCTCCGTCCTCGAAGCTAGCATTAGAATACACTGAGAAAGACCAAGGATCTCTCATTTCCTCTGAAGAAGCGGCTTAGGTTGGGTGTTTTGCGGAGACAAGAAGTTTAGCTGATGGAACAATTTTATGAACCAATTTGCTAAGAGGATGTACGGTGTAGACGGGACGTAAACCTTGTGAGTATAACAGTGAGGTCAACGAAAATCAAGTTTTGTTTGAGTATGTGTAGGTTAGGAGCAGCTTCAGGTTTGCTGGTCGGCTGTCCTTCACTTTCAATCGCTGTCGCCAAGCAGAAGACCACTAAGTGAAAATTATGGATCAACTGCTATCCAATTTGATGACAGCTATTGGTTCAGATGGTGTGCAATGAAATCTCAGCAGCGCAAGCAAAATATGGCCACTGTCTCCTATCGAACAATGGGGCCAGTTTTCCTACCTTCTCTACACCATCGCTTACATTGCTTATAAAACTAGTATCTAAAAGATGAAATCCTGAGGTGCCAGTTCAAAATTAGGAGGAGGTAGAAGGACCAAGAGACAATGATGTACTTACCAGGTCTTTCCACTTCTCCTCTATTATACCTTCTATTTGTGAAGCTCTCTTTGCCATCTCTCTCCAGTCCTGATCCAAAACATTCCTTGCCCGCTGCACCATTACCTCTTCTTTCATTTCCCTAGGTACGAACCTCCCCTCAATCGGGTTCGCAATCGCAGCCTTCAAGCTGTCGATGAACTCCTCATCATTGAACTGAGATGGATTGTAGGAGTAAGGCGGGGAAAGCTGACCGACGAAGTTGTGCTGGCTGTGCGTGGGCACCTTTTGGCCAGTCGACTCGGAGGTAACGAAGTGACTCGTGGGGTTGATGAAGGGAAGACCCGAGCAGAGACCATAATACGGCGTTGGTGAGATGGTGGGCATACCTAAATACAACATCCAAAACATCCATGGAGTAAACGACATATGTTTTGAGATGCGTAGAAACAGTGACATAACTACTAACCGATCCCAATCACACCCAAGCTCTTAGCCAGCTCAGCATTGAATTCCTCCTCCTTGAGCGGTCCGTTCCGCAATTTCCTAATCCCCTTTCCCAAGGTTATATCACCCTCCTGCTCCTCCTGATAGAAGGCAGCAACAAACTCGATTACACCACCTAGAGCAGATGATGCTTTCACAAAGGTGTCGTTGTTGTAAGGGAAGGTGTCACTGGTGAAGTACTAAAGGATAAAAAGACAAATTTGGAATGATTAATCATCATCGTTATGGAAGGTGGGATGAGTTACCTTCGAGTTCTTGGCCAACACGTAGAACTGCTTCGCTCGTTGTTCGACGGGTACCAACTGGCAAGTGAGGTAGATCAGTTCAGGCTCTCATACTCATCTTGAAACTAAAGTTTTACTGGAACTTGAGTACAATGCCTCTCTACAGAGTATCCAAGATATGTTGAACCAGGGAGGGACCCTTCCTTATATGCTGGTTTAGATCATCGCAGCATACATACGTCAGTGACGATATACCAAGAAATGAGAGAATTTATACTGACGAATCAAAGCCCATTTTTGTCCTAGATGAGGCTGAAACTAGTTAGCAAGACCACACGTGTAAATGGAACGGTATCAAACTCGCCTAGTGGTGGCCTCCTGTGTGATGATGCGAGGGTTAGAGAACAGAGAACAGAGCTCGATATCAATAATATTGAGTCAAGCTGACTCACCAATTACCCCAAAAGTTAAAAACAGTCAATCTAGATTTCAAAAGTAGTAAAATTAGAGTCCTTTGCTAACAAAGACAGTTAACTCAGCGATATTGAAAAGAAAACTCACGCCCACAGTGGTATTCCAGACTAAGAAACCAACAAATTTATCAGAACAGAGTATGAGGTTCCACAAAGAACCACACATACTAAGTTAGAGGAAGATTTGATACAGAGAGGGTTCTCTAGACATTGCGCCAGACTATCTTGGTGTGAGATTACGAGGGAAATGGAGTCTTCTCCCAACTATATATAATGAGTATCAGCCAAGCCGAAAAAAAGGTTGCCTAAAAGATATATCCTCACTGTATCATAAAGATTGACTGTAGAGAGGATATTGGTGGGAGATTAGAAGGACGTCTCAGAACGAGGGAAGCAAGAACGAACTGATTTGTCCCAAGTTCTCGACGTAGAGAAACGGCACTCTCAGTGATTCCAAAGATTCGACGCTGTAGCAAACAACAGTTCTTCTTAAAGTTCATAACAACAGGCAAAAATAATTTTAATTCTCTCACATCGACCGAGCCCTGTCATCTCATCAATCAAGATGAAAATGTGAATAATCAATCACTCACTCAAATGTAGCAAAACGCGCACTGACCAGATATGTTCACCAGAAGTTCTTCCCTGTGCAGACTCTCGGAAATGGTGGTGCTCTAAGAAGACAAACTTCTCTCCGGGGTTAAAGATTGGCGAGACACATTCTTGAGGAACCAGAGTGATACAGTGAAGAATTGATGCAAGGGTGAGGGAGTTGTGTGATTTCCAGCTACAAAAATTTTGGTCAAATAAACAAAGTATATAAGGTGAATGATGGTACTCACTTAGTCTCCATCCCTCCCTCCCAACTATTGTTTAGCTTATTCAAAGCTTCCACTATCCTTCCCGTCTCCTCCCCCTCCCTAAAATGTAGGTTTAACACCGTCTTTTGCTTTTCAACAAAAGCCTCATCCTCACTGATGTTGGCCAGGTTCTGGAGCTTCACGGAAAACGGATCGATCGTCGATAGCTCGAGTAAGTTGAACTGAGGCGTTAACAAAGTGACAGTAACGACGAGACACAAGGCGGCGACAGCCGCACGAAGCTTCAGCTGGGGCATCCCTAGTGGTGGTTCGAGGTTGAGAAAGAAGAAAATGAGATTTGAGAGAGAGGTGAAAGGGTTGATTTTTTTAATAGTACACCGAATAAGATCGGAGCGAAGAAATACTGTCAAGACAGGGTTGCCGCGCAGTTCGTTTGTTGGACATCATACTGGTGAAGACGAGAATTTAGAGAGTGAGTTGCTAAACAAACTAAGAGATTTAGTTTTGAGTATGTTCAACCAGAAAAAATCACTCAGTCGGTCGATGTCTCCTGTTTCGAAGTTGAACAAGGTTAGATGTGTTGCTGTCGAGTTTAAGCGTAAGAACGACCCATTATAGCTCGTCACATCGCAAGAAGAACGACATATTTAGCTAATAGAAAATTATGTTCAAAGACTGAGAGATAGCTCGCGGGGAAGGAAAATAAGGATCCAAAACCAAAAGCCCAATTCAAGAATTCCTACAGAAGAAGTACAAACACCTAGTCCCAATCCTATCATGCTACCCCGTCTTGGAGCTATTCATTCTGAATCCTATAGGTCCAATTCGCATATCGATCTCCCTCTGCCACTGCTCCTTGCCCCTTTTATTCCCCTCCGCAGCATCAGACAGGGTCAGCGCACCCATCACACCGTCCAGCCTCACCTCCTCGAGCTGAGGGAGGGAGGACCACACCTTCTTCCTCTCAACCCAAACTTCACCCTTCATCCCCGCCTGATGCAGCAGCAGCAGCTGTTCAACCTCCTCTCCGCCAAGTTCTTGCGGCGGAGTGTCGTTGAGGGCCGCTACTTGCGCCTCCACGAGGCTCATCAGCACGCCCAGAACGGCTTCTTTGGTCGCTTCCCCACCGCTAAGCTCCTCCATCCTCGGGAGCTTCACTACCAGTGACTTCCACCCGCCCCCGAGATCGCCGATGAACTGGGCAAAGTTGTAACCCTGCTCAAGGAGAATGCGGTTGCCTAGCCTCGGAGCGTAAGTGATCTTGAGGTTGAGTTTCGCCCTTGCATCAAGGGAGAACATAGTGCTTATCTGAGTGGAGACTGACGTCATTGGGCGGTTGATAGTGAACGTGAACTCTTCCAAGCGGGTGAATAGCGCAATGTGCGCACGCGTCGTCTCGTTCGTGATGAGCTCCAACGGCGGGCTTAGTGTGAGTGATTTCGGACCAGGGTTGGGAGGGAGCAAATTAAGGCCAAATGGGAAAGGAGGTATGAGCATCGCGTTAGGCGACCAAGAGAAGGACGTGAGGGATGGAAAGCGAGAAAGAAGGGTGTAGATGTCGCTGAACGAGGTGAATCCCTCGCAGAGAGTCAGGCCGTGAATAAATTTCAGAAGAGCTATGGAGTCAGGGGAGGAGGTCAGTGCGGTGAAGTTGAGGTACCTGTCGTTTGAAGCACGTTGAGGGGTGACAACAGGGTTAGAGGAACAGATGGTACCACGAGAGGAATAGAAGAGTTCTGTCAGTAGACCACCGGGCTGATGAGTATTGCGGGAACACTAACCTCTTAACCCCTCTGATTTCGGTATTTTCCCAAAGCACGGGCCGCAACACACTCCAGAACTCCCGACAGATCTCGAGCCACTTCCAGGAGCTCAACGGATACCCATTGGCGCTTCTACGCTCGAACGTCGACATGTACCGCGGGTTCGAAGGGTTCATCGGAGAGTGTTTCATGATTTCGTCTTCGTTGTGATGAGGGAGGGAATATTGTTGATGGGCGACGGAAAGAGAGGAAGAGGAAGGCGATTTTTAGTTTCTTGTAGAAGAGCTCAGTATATCCAAAAATTTAACGCATCAACTTCATCCGTTGTCACTGAGATCCATACTGGTGCCCCAAGGATGCTAGGTTTCTTCAAGTCGAGCCAGTCAAACCTCCTTTATCAGAGCCTGCCCTTTTTCCGTTGCCCTTCTTCCCATCCACCTTCAACGATAGTTTCGCTCACGTAAGCTGATGCCCATCACCCGGCCTAGCGGCCTACCCTTCGCTGATGCTCTCATACTCAAATATCGACACTCACCATAATCGTCCTGACTTAACGGTCTCCCTGGCACAATCTCCAGCCCGTCCAATCTAGGGGCAACCAACTCCCTACTACCTTCCAATGCCATCAGGAGTATTCTTTCCCTCAGTTCGTAGGGCAGGTCGTTGAGCGCAAATGGGCGGAAGGAGGAGAAGACGTGGGAGCCAATTTGGAGGGAGACAGAGGAAGTGGTGGATTGAACGGCATTGGAGATGCCGATAGCTGGATTTGAGTTGGGGGAGAAATGAAAAGGAAGAGGTAGAAGGGAGAGGAAGGAGATACAGTCAGCTGGGGGCGGAGTGTGGTGTAATGTGGTGCTCACCTATTTTTGTTGTTGCGTCTGCTACAGTGGGCAGTAGTAGAGGTATGAGGAAGGACATACTGCTGACAGACACCCGGAGGTGGTGATGGTATCAATAAGGCTGGGATCCTTTCTGAACGATTCGCTTGTTGGAGCAAGGGGTCGACAGCCAAGGGGGAGGGGGGGAATTATGAAAACAGTGTCGAGCAACAGGTAGGAACAAAACTTAGCAAGCCAGGGGGGATGCAAGTTTCGAAGGATGGGTGGATCGATGGAGTGACTATGTCGGATCGAGAGCAATCCCCAGCTGGGCGGACCGCCAGCCAGACCCAGGCCAAGGGCGCATGAATTCGGGGTTTTTTTTTCTTTCGACATCATTGATCTTGGTCCTCATCTCCTTCGAAACATTTAAGTTAGGGTTGATGCACACAAGTAAACAATCGCTCTAATTAAGGAGTTTCACTTTGAGCAGAGCCGTAACTACGTCTCTCTATCGCATAGACGCCTCGACACGCTCTCCGTCTAGATTTTCCCTCCCACACCCTTCGTAAGTCGTCTCTTCTCGCTCGATTCCTTCTTAGTCCACTAATCGTCACATTTGGAAGCGTGAGATATCAGCCATTTCTTCTCGAGCAGAAAGCTCGGAGAAACAACGAGAGGGAGAGGATGGCGTCTTCGGATTTCGCTGGAATCAGCACGGTCAGTGATGACGTCTCCCGACTCGCAGGCGAATAGCATAGAAACCTCTTTGATACTAAGGCAGACGTTAGGTCAGTATTTCTCATTGTTTTGATGCGACCGGCAGCGATCAATCTCCTTGACGAGAAGTGAGGACGACGGCTGGTTCTCCTCCCCTTCGCTATAGTTCTGGCTTGATACTCACACTTCTCTGAATTAGCTTTCTTAATAATCCTATGATATACATCCATCTCCCCACCTTCTTCCACTGTCACTTGTCTAACCAACCGGCTCGCATCTGAGCGTAACGTCTCTCTTCGTTGGCATAACAGCTGATGTAATACTCCACACACAGCTTTCTATCATTCTCTATCTCTCAGTAGCCTCCCTGGCCTGCTCATAGATCCTTCTTGTTCTAGGGCCAGTTGTAGAAATATCAGTCCTTCGTCGCTATCCCGTCGGTGAGTAGAGACAACGCGTAGATGCTCACTTCCCAGCTCATATATCTTTCAAATGTATGGCTTTTCGTGACACTTGCCCCTATATGATGCTTCTGCTGGGCGTGGATGTGTTGTTGTAGGTGAGGTCTCTTTTCAGCGAGCGCTCCTTCGCTTTCGCCTTTGCCATTTGAACTAACCTCATCTTATACGTGATATGAACTATGTAGCTGGACTCTCGAAACAAATGACTGCGTTGGCTATCTTGTTGGGCATCGCTCCCTGCTGGCCCCGGTAGCTTACACCACTTTCTTTCCTCGGTGTTCGCCTTGGTCCAGAACCCTCTTATCCTCTGTTGATAGGGTTTGTCTTATCTTTCAACGATGGACCCAAATTCTCAGCGCTCGTGAGCTGACAAGAGGTACTGGGGCTGCATTCCCCGTCGGCAGACAAACACCGAGACATGGACTACCTTAAGTCGCTTTTACTTTGAGCTCGGCGTAAGACAGAACGCTTTGATATTATACTGGTACTCCGGAGCATGTGTGAAAGTGTCGGTAGATGAGGTTTGGTCTGTGGCCGGTACGTGTTTTCCAACCTTGGTGCAAAAAAAAGATCGAGCTGTGCAATGTGCTGATTTTTGCACAAATCCCATTTTTCTAACTTAAACAAATAATCAAATCTAATGTGTTTTTCCCTTGGATCTTGTTTTTCGGAAACGTTACGTCTTCATAGGTGTCTGATAGCCGTGGCAACCCATTCTTGTGCCAAGGTCAGCTTCTCGAGGCTTCCTCTCTGAACGAAAAGTCAAAGATGTACATCAAGCGAAATTGACTTGATTTTGTTCTCTCCTCTGCTTTTGTCACACTGCTCTTGTCATCTCTCCACCGTGACGCGAATCCACGGCGGGCGAAAGCCCTATGCCCACCCAACCATTGTTCGCGCTCTCGAACCGAAGCCCAAATTTAAAAAGAGGCTGCCGACCCACCTATGTTCCAAGATTCTCCCAAGCAACATTGCATCACAGGCCGTTCCTCTAAACCGTGTGGGACCACAGGGCGCTTCCCACTCTCGTTTCGCGGTTCACAATAAAGCTGTGAAGGCAACGGACGCCACGAACCGAGCGGACTGTATTCTGCTTAAATAAAACCAAGGCTCATCTTCATCTTGTTCCGTATTCATCTGACCATAAAGGAAGGAACTGATTTCTGGTGAGTTTTTTTTTGCTTTCGAGGCCGGTTTTTTTGGTCAGGGGAGTCCGTGGGACGAGGGGTGTTATGAATCGCCGGGCACTTTCGTTCCTCGGCGTACTCACGTCAACATAAATCTTTGCTAAGTTTTTTTTTCTCTTGGTCACTTGCAACCATCACCGATCTATCTGAAGTCAGACTCAGTTATTAAGGATGACTTCGAAGCTCATTACCTCACCCTTTGCAATGAACCTCGACTCGACATCGTATTTCCCAGAGTACAACAACCTCAACGCCCTGTCCTCTTCGTCCGACCTGTCATCTTCTTCATCCTCCTCAATGGACTGGTATGGATTGGCAACAGGTGCTGCTCAACAGGACGGATTCTCATTCAAGGTACGCGTGGGTTCAAAAAAGGCCCCTCGCTTGCTGTCGCATCTGACGCTGAGCCGCTCGGTCATACCACCTCCATGCCGCCTAATGCATTTTTGACTGACTACAACTTTTTTCCCTCTTCTCTGGTGGACAGAACCCATTCGACTTCACATTGGAGAAGCCAGTTTTCAATAGCTATTCTAACTTGGACTCGTTTTCGCCAAATGTGAGTAATGACCAAAAAAATCTTAGCTAATCCTTGCTTGGGAGCATCAAAACAGATCGCGCTGACTGTGCAAACATTTTACTTTCCCGTGGGTCCGCAGTACCAGCTGCCCTTCAACACAAACCAGCAGCTGTCGTACAACCCATCCAGCGGTACTCTTTCTCTAGCCCAGAACACAAACACGAACGCCGAGGTCTACAGTACCTCCGCATCCTCCTCCACTTCGACCACCGGCCTCAAATCGTTCGCCGTCAATACCTCCAGGTTTAATGGGAGGAGCATTTCCTCAGTAGACTCATCTAGGACTAATGAATCCAGTCCCGGAAATGATGCCCTGTGGGCACCGGAGAGCTTCTTGGCGGGCGCGGTCGCACCCTCAGCTACTTCGGGCGATGTTGGATACAGCCCTTCTAGCACCAACAATAGAAATGGAAGGAGCAGCATTACTGGTGTCAGTCTAAGAACCGTTAGTCCTCCCGCAGGAAGTCGTCAGCAGCAGCTGTATGACACATCTGCCCAGCCGATGACTACAACCGATATCTTCGATGGCGATGGCTCTTCTTCCACTTCCACGTCGTCCCTATCATCTAAACGACGCAAATTATCGTCCAATGTCATCACCACTGACAAAAAAGCTGCGGCAGTCGCTTCTTCGACGATAACGGAAGGCTCGTTCGTTGACGAGATCAAGATCCCGGACTTGCCTGGCGACTGGAGAGAGCACGCTGCTAGCTCTAGTGCGTCTGTGAATGGTGGAGATGAAGGTGAAGATCACGGCCGCTCGGAGAGGGGGTCGAGTCCTGAAGCCTCAGGTCAGTTTTTTCTTGCCGTCGCTGCTGTTATGTCAGCATTTGTTTAAACATGTTCTCTTTCTCTTGCTCCTCGATATTCTGATTCACTCTTCTCTTCATGGATTATGTGTACACCTCAGCAGAGTCAAAGAATAACTACTGGGGTGTTGGGAAGACCGCGTATCAAAAGATGTCGGTCGCCCAGCGTAAACAACTCAGGTAAGCACCACATTTGACTTTTTTTTTCCAGTTGTCTTTCGTTTGATCTAACACACTCTTTGTCCTCCTCTTTTTCCTTTAGAAACAAGATCGGTGCTCGTAAATTCAGAGAACGAAGAGTGAGTTTTCCGGTCTGGTCATTATCTCGCCGCTCGCCTCGGCACCCGATGAAACACTCGGTTGCTGACTCATTTATGTCGCTTTACGTCGTGATCGCTTTCAGAAAAACTACATTCACCAGTTGGAAGACCATTTGAGTGAGCGAGATGCTGTCATCAAGGAAATGAGGGATGAGCTCTTGAGGAGTCGAAAAATCATCGCAGAGCGTGAGTCCATTTTCTCCACCGTCACTTCAACTACTGCTGAAGATTAACTCTTGTTCCTACCTATAATGGTTCAATGTTTTGCAGTAAGGGCTGCGTCTGAAGACCAACTCTGAGTAAGACATCAGTTACGCAACTGCAATCTCTATCCGCTCATCGCACCGTTCGGTCCTCACCACTAGCCTACGTGCCCCTTACTATATTAAGCTCCTAGCTAAACATTGTGCTACTCTTCATCAGTAACATACTTTGTTCCACACAAATGGACGTTTACATTTGTTACCATGCTCGAATCGACTCTTTTGTGCCGTTATTTACATTTCTGCGACTTAGTCACCCATGTAATTTATATCTGCTTTTTTTTTTCTTTTTTTTGTACAACGTTCCACTCCTGCTCCTTCTCATTGTGTCAATGACTGTATCGTGTAGGTGTTAGTAGAATCAGAACTGGTTTAACAGATCTCCAAAGTTGGCAAGGTGCGGTGGTTTACGCGAAAGAGATTACATAACCCAATAGAAAAGAATATAAGTTCTCTCAGCTGCGGTCACACCCACGGAGATTTCTTCCTCCTGCTCATAATGTGTCTTGATGCTGCCATCAGTGCAACGCCGACAAAGACGATCAGGCCAGAGAAGATCGAGACAGGTAGGTATTGCGAATGGAGGGTCGATGAATGCACCTTGATGAGGGCACCTTGTATTGGCGAAGAAGCCAGCCAGCCAAAGGAGGAGACAAAAAAGGCCATGCCCAGTCGCAATCTGGGTTAAGCAAACATGGGTGAGGATACAGTAGAAATATTGAGATGTCTCCACCCACTTGTGTCGCAAGTGGAGGAAATCACAGGAGATTGCTTACCCGATTTCTTGAGGTCTCGGGGAGATGCTAGTGATGGAAGCGGGCAGCGAGCTGACCTAATTTCAGGAAGCAGAGCCAGTCGAAAACCAATTTTAAGTAGTGTTTCATCGACTCAGGACGAGATGCCAAGGGCCTGAACTTACATATCCTCCTGTAGTTATTCCGATGAAGGCATTAAAGACAAGTATTCCCGCTGTAGAGGTCGCTTTTGTCCAGACAAAGATGAGAATGCCAGATGTGACGCAGGAAAAGATGAGGATGTTGATTGGGCCAGTGAAGCGTCCAACGTAGTTTGGTCCGACTCGACCAATGAAGGAGCAGGCGTTGAGAATGGCGAGACTGTAAGAAGACAAGCATCAGTGGATAACAATCATGTATATATAAGAGAGAAAACTCACGAGTAGAACGCTAAGTCCACTGACATTCCGTGCGAAACAGCGAAGCTCACACCGTAGGACAGCGGAGCATAGAGACCCAGAGCTACCGCAGTCGCTCCAGCAACTAACAGCGTGTACTCAGAGGTTCTGAAGACGGTGAAGTCTAGCGCACGGATTCGGGCGTTCGGAGGCATCTGAGTCGTGCAGCAGAAGAAGCCACAGAGGGCGCAGACGAGGACAATGAATCCCATCACTCTAACGGTCCATCCGAAACCGACTTGAACGAGGAGTTTTTTCACCATGATAGGAAATACTAATACAAAAAAGAATCTCAGATTTTGAGTGCGCTGCATCAAGCATATACTTGACGAGAAACACTACTGACCAGCACCACCTATACTCGCTCCTCCGGCGAAGACACCAAATGCAATGATCTTGAGTTCCTTAAAGTGATGAGCAATAGTCGACATTGATGGTGAGAACAGGCATCCCACTGAAAGAAAATAACAAATTAATTGGCTTTAAGCAATGAAGTGGAGAATGCAAAAAGAGTAGCCGCTCACTGGCGATACCGACTCCGACTCCCTGGCTGAGCAGTATCTGGTAGTACTTTGAGCTGAGAGAGGTCATCATCAGACTGAACACATAGAGGAGGCCACCACCACCTATCAGCCAGCGTAGATACCCAGCGTCAAACAGTGGGCCGGTAATGCTGCCACACAGGAGGATGAGGCAGAGCTGGAGAGACCCAACCCAGGAGATGGTGCTGGTCGGTGTTGAGGCCAGCTGGTTCGAGGCGTAGTAGAGTTGGAAGACACCCCAGCTGTTAGACATACCATCTGGAAGAAAACCAAAAAGAGTGAGCTCCGGATTCCGGACGGGGGGACAAATGATTATGAGCTCTCTGCGAAAAGTTCCTCTTCACGATGAGCTTAATGAAGTGGCTGTGAATAATACTCACAACAGACGACAGAAAGCATGCATGCTCCAAAGAGGTTCAACCATGCTGCTCGCCCCCGATCAAACACATACTCCTGCTTGACTGGTCCCTCCTCAGCGGGCGGCGTCGCACTGATTTTCTCTTGAGACTCAAGCGACGGGGGTATATCGAGGTTCTGCTTCTCTGGACCTGGTGGAAGAGAAACCAGAGTTTCACTCATCTCTCTGGCTTGAAGTTGTGGTTTAGGGGCAAAAATATAGTCTGGAGAGTCTTTCTTCCCCGGGCGAAATATAGCGGCAGACGACACGGCAGACCTGAAAATAAACAAAAGCGAGCTTTGGCACATCGCAAGCAGGGCAATCAGGGCAAGAGCTCTGGATGACAGAAAGTGAAAGCTGGCATTGTAAAATAGAATGTTCTGCAGCAAAAGGAAAGTCGAAAGTAAGGGAAAGATGGCAGACGTCGAACAAGCTATCGCGGTATCGCGTGCCGTTGATGATCAACGTTTTTACGCTTGCTCGCCAAAGGAGCGAGGGTGCTTTCAGACTTGTTAATCACAAACACCAATCATTATAGGTAGTAGTAGCATTGAGGATGAACTGGTTGCCTTCCTCTCGTAACATCACGACCTTTCTCCATCTCCATGGCACTTCACTGTGGGCGCCTGTCTACCAGATGCTCATTCAGCTGCGGAGAAGGGAAAAGGGGGAAGAGGGTTTATGTCAGAAAGATGCCACAACTAAATGAACAACCATGATCTGACTCACTTCTTCATCTTCAAAGCGAACAATTTTGGCTACGTCTGTCCGTTTCTCCAAATACCTCCTGACGATGTCCCTTTTCGATGCATCCTCGTCTACATACACATCCTGTATCACCAATTCTTTCAGGTTGCAGTAACACTCCAATACCTTCTCGAGCGGATCGTGCTCCACATCAAGAACAGTCTGCCCGTCGACCCATGACCTGTGCGTAGAGAGATCCAGGTGCCTGATCCGCATTATTCGAAGAGTAGGGTAGCGATAGTTGCGCATTTCAGAAGCAGTTACTTCAAGGATCATTTTTGGATCGTCAATAAAGCGAAGGGCGTTCCACCCAGAGCTGAAAGTGGTGCTCGTCATGTAACGGAGATACGACGCGCCTAGATCGGTCCAGGGACTGACAGCAAGACTGATCCGTTGATGAATATCGTGGATTACGTCGATGCGTGACGGTCGAGATGTTCCGAAGTCCCCAAAGAGGTAGGCGAAGACGTGTTTGAGAGGACCAGAACTGGGGAGCTTCGCGATGGAGAGAGATTCGACGGAGGGGTAGGTGGAGAGCGAGAGAATTTTCCTGCTTTCTGGAAACCCACCGTTGGTGACGGTCGGGTCGGTGCAGATCGACTCGGTGAAGGTCAAAGTTCTGGTCTTTGGATGTCGAAAGGTAGGTGAAAACAAGTCAGTTCATGAATCCAACAAACTGAAGTACCGAAATTCGGTCTAAGAAAACCTCAAGAAAATAACGAGAAGGGACACGTACATAACTTCGACCGTCTTTTGATAGATGAGCAAGGGTTGAAGGGGTTACCGCACTCTGGAGGCTGCCGTCGCTAAAACTGTACTCAATAGTATAGGTAAAGAGCTGAAGCAATGCAGGGAACGTGCATACGGCGATGTGCTCGTAGAGAAATCGAATACCATGGATGTAGAACAGCTGGGATGTGCAGAGAATTGGGACTGATGAGGCTGACGACGGAGCAATGGCGAAGGAGAGAATCGCCTGGAGAACTTCGGGAGGGAGGGACAGCAGCTGGACCATGTTTGGAAGAGGGAGGAGAGCTAATCGAGAGAATATACATACAAAAGATGGTGTGACAGGACAGAAGCAGAAGAGTAGAGCAGAGCAGCAATTGTCAGTAGCCCGTTCAAGTGGAGGAACGGGTCAGGGGCCAGCTAACCTATGACCTCCCTGTTGCCCTTAAGGGGACTAGAGCCGATCAAGATACCGTCTATATCAGTCAGATATTGATGCCTACCATCTCATTTGCCAGATGTTTCATTGTATGTATTTCCGCCGGAGTGGACGACCCTCTCGAGCTGGAGTCTTCTTCGCGAGTCGTGAATGATGATCGTCTTTCGCACGTTCAGAAAAGGCAGTTTCAGGCTAGGTATCTGGACTAGGCCACTAGATGGTACTTTGACTGTAATCTAAGAGGACAAGCTGTTCGTTCTTGCCTTCAGCTGTCTGAGAGAAGAATGTAAGAGGCCGTCGTGGCGCGTGTTCACATTCGCCTGGCTTTCTTGCGGTCGTCTTGCAAAGTCCAATAACCGAAGATCCGAATCGAGTCCGTAGCTAATCAGAGCGGACGCGTACCGTCTTCTTTTTCCGTGCAGGCCGCTCGACTCAGCCAGCCGCCACTCTCGCATCCGAGATCTGGCAGCACACATGGCGATTTTTCTTTCTTGTGCCTGTGGGTTGACTCGCACCCAGCAAACCACACCAAGTCTCTCTTTGTCTTTCTTCAAAGATCGCTCTTTCTTGTCGCCTATCTCTCCTTAAAGCTTACTCGAGTATCTTCCCCCCCTCTGCGTCGACACCCACCTCTCGGCTCTCACACTTGCGCCAGAATGCCAGCGCCGCCGTATCCTTCTCGAAATGCGCCTTACAAGCCGTACTCCCCTTCCGAGCAAGATAGCTCCATCGACTTCAGTGACTTCCCCGCAATACCAGAAGGCTCAGCTCTCGAATGGAAGATAAAACCTCTCGAGAATGACGAGATCGAACTCAGGCCGGTGGACGACAGCATGACCTTGTATTTGAGCTACTCACTGGATGAGGACTTTACACCACCTAAAGCACACCCTAGCTTTCGAGTGAAGAGTGGGACTGGTGAGCTTCTTTGCTTGCTGCCGTTTCGCCGAGCTCTGCTGAACAAAAATGTACCCCCTCTGTTCTCTTGCAGATACGCCCAATACATTTGGATGGGCAATCTACGAAAAGGCAACTTCCCAAACAATAGGTACCATCGGGTGAGCTAAAGACTCTTCGTCGATGTTTCTCGCCACCGACCTCTCCAGACGGTGGTCTCACTTTCAATCTCGTTCTTCTTTATGATACTGGCACTTGATGGTCTCAGATTTCACTCGATCATCACTGAGCTGAAGGTCCTCCAGAAACCCTTCCTTCTCCCCGCCGAGCAGAAAGGTCCAACCAACACGGTGCACCACGTCCAAGCCCAAGCCCTCGTGCTTTCTTTCATTCTCACTCTCTCCATCACCGACACTCTTTCCCTACCACCATGGACTTCCTTCTTCTGGGGCGTTATAATACGGCTGACCAGAGCCGGCCTGGAACAGGCAATGAAGCTTGGGTTCAAAGGCGCTGATGGGGTTGATTGGTTCAATCGACTCGCTCCGAAGAAAGGGGAGACGGAGGATACAGTGGGGTGTACCTTTGGAATGTTCAAAGAGGAAAACGAATTCAAGGTCATGTTGATTTGGAACTAGAGAGAAATAGCATCCAGCCTCTCAAATCTGAGGATGCCATGTATTTCAATTGGTAATCAACAGCGTTGATAAATCGCGCTTTGTCCAATTCCAGGTCTTTTTTTTTATCTTTTCATCGTGCCACGGAGAGCACGGTATGAGAAATTCTGTTACGAAAAACCGTTCGATTTAACCGCATACAACGCAGTCTACAGATACAACCAATCTAGAAGCACCCCCATCTTCCCCATCCTTCCCCACCGAAAGTCTCTAAACATTCACGCTTTCAAACTCTAAGATCCCTTTGTACTTCGGGTTGGCATCTAAGAACCCCCTGACACACGTCGCCGGCGTGCTCTCATCCCAGCACAAGACATCCTTGACGACGACCTTCTCGACCTCCGGAAGTTTCTCCAACACTCGGTTGAATAAATCATCGCTGAAGTTTCCTTCCGTCAGGGGTACTTCTCGAAGCGTGAGGTGCTTGATGGACGTGTTGGTGGTGAGCAATTCGTATGATTCAAAATGAGTGTGGAAGTGATGTGCGATCACATCTTGAAACGGTGACAGGAACTGTCGTGTGCCTCTCGGACCATGCGTTGTGAGATTGACCACGTACTTCATGAAAGAATCGGTCATCTTATACTGATGACGCCGTTGGAAAGCGATGGTGATATGGGGAGGTTTTGGAAAGTCAAGCGAGTGGATAGAGAGCTGGTGGTCAAGGCTCGGATAGCCTCGGAAGAGTTGATCAATGAGGAAGTAGGTATGATGGCTCCGTTTGCTGGGAAAGTTGCCTTCAAATATGACTTGCTGAAGGGAAGGCAGGAGGTTCGAGAAAGTGAAGAGGGATTGGTGGGAGAAGGTTGTAGAGCGCTGGAGAAAGAGTCGTTGGTAGAGAGACTCTTGGAAGGGCACTTTTAGACTGTCATCCAGGCAGAAGCTCTCTGTGAAGGTAAGGAGCTTAACCTGGATCCGACGAAGATATGCAATTAATCCGATATCCCAAAATAGAAGGCTTGAGGGAGGTACTCACGAATTTCCAGTTCTCATTCATCTTTCCCGCCCTGAACTGGACATGGAGATGATCCAAACCGTCCTCGATGGTGTTCAGGTCTCTATCCTCTGCCGCTTCACAACCAAGAAACTTCAAGAACTGGTCGAAGGAGCTGATTTCCACCGAGCGATAGAGCGTCTGCCTGCCCTGCTCATAGAAGACCTTGGACGCAAGAAAGACAGAGCGAGGTGAAGGGCAAGTTGTTATGGCAAACGAGAGGATATTGTAAATGAGCTCGGGCACTGCGAGGCGAGGTGAGGATGACAAAGAGGAGTAGGTGTCGTTCATCGTGGGACTTGGTCGAACAGAAGATTAACAAAACATCAGCCAAAGGGAGGGAACTGGTACTGATTCCATTAATAGTGCGAATTGATTTTATTTAGAGGTGCTAGTACTCACGGGCAGAGAAGAAGTGTTGACGGACCTGCCCCTTACCTACAGACCGCAGGGCTAAAGACTTAATCAACGACAATCTAGACGATCTTATAGCTCTAGTATTCCGAAGCTCAATCTGAAACCTCCTTCCTGGGATCAGTGTTACGACCAAGATCGGGATAAGGGGAGAAAGCCGATTCAGACATGGCATCGATAGCAGGCGCCACCAATATCCTCGGTCACCTAATTCTTCTTTAATCTTCATGACTCGCGATCTTTTAAGCTATAGATTCACTTATTTCTCTGGTGCACCAGGGGTTAAAAGTAAAGTTGATAAAATAAACTGAGAAATATGCTAGGTAGAGCGAAGTCTGAAGTGAGTTCCGTTGGCTTTCGATCCTCCAGCTTGTACTTCAAAACGAATGATGTTATAAGGAGAGCGACACAAGTTGATGCTGGCACTCTAGAATATATCGTATGCGATTACAGCGTCATCACTTTGTCTCCCTGACATAGGTGACGGTATCCTGCCCGAAACAGTGGAGAAGAGAGTTCTCCAGGAGAGGAGACAGCAATAATTTCCAGGTGATCCCTTCCAATCTTTCTTCTTCGACGCACTGCCTTTCTACTTCTGTGTCCTGAGTCTTTATGAAATGAATTCCTCAAATAGGCTGAGTTGAAGGTATAATGTCGCAGACGGGACAAAATAACTCATCGGATTTATAGCACCCGCTGATGCTGACCTATCAGGCAGAGACCGAACGGTCATTTCACAGACGTGAATATTCAAATGGTTCGGTCTTGATAATTTCCTTAGCATTCGACGAGCAATAGGAGGTATCCTTCTTCTCGCACATGTGAGGACCCTCGGCGAAGCGATGATGGTTTCGGTATTTGGATACAATCATTCTTAGATTAGGTTAGGTTAGGTTAGGTTAGGTTAGGTTAGGTTAGGTTAGGTTAGGTTAGGTTAGGTTAGGTTAGGTTAGGTTAGGTTAGGTTAGGT
>MVAQ01000256.1:0-28243 GCA_014825775.1 Krasilnikovozyma curviuscula
AAGCTTTCCTCTCGGTACTTCGAAGTTCATGTTCTCAATCCTGAATGGTTCTTGAGGCGCATCTACATCCTCATGCACACTTCCAACCTCAGCAGCCTTCTTTTGCTTGGCCGCTTTCGTACCCTCCTTCTTTGAGGACGACTTCTTTGCGACTTCGTCTTCTTCTTCCGGTAGAGCACACCACTCGAAGTCGGCGTTAGCCACGACAAGCGCGGCAGCCTGCTCAGGGTGGATGTGAATCGTTGTGTCCATCGTTTCTGCTTCGAAAAGATCTGTGAGACGATTGACGGCGTTCCATGCGTCGGTTGCTGCGCTCAGCGCCGTAGGAAGCTACTCAAGGCGCAAAAATGAGTATCAGCATCGACGCAGACGCTCGCTTTTCTTTTCGCCATGAGAGAAGCAGGAGCGCACTTACGAGCATGAGCGGCTGGCGGAGGAGCTGAAAGTACGAAAGTGCTGTGAAGATCTTTGTCGCGTCGAGGTCGTTTCCCAGTGCTGCGTAAGTCACGAACGCGATGACGGCACTGAGGGTTGGAAGGGAGAAAGCGACGGCTTGGTTTGCGGAACGAATGATGAGGAGGGATCGGATCCCTCTTAGCTCGTTCTTCCGGAGGTCGTCGACTCTTTCTTCGTACGACTCTAGTTTACACAAATGATGAAACGAAGTAGTTTTGGCAGGCTGGCCCTCGAAGCACAGATCGAGGAAAGAAAGAATGCTACTCACTCTCAAAGCAAAAGTATTTTATCATCCTCATCGCGCCCAGCAGCTCCTGCAGCAGCTTGCTCCTCTTATCAGAATATTTCATGCTCTCCAGCCTGACCCTCGCAGAGGTCGACATCGCCCAGCTCTGGATAGGCACAATGATACAGAAGAATGCTAGGCCAGCGAGTGCGGATGGCCCGATCTGGAGGCAGAGGAGGATGGTGCAGATGGCGACTTGGATCGGGGACGTCCAGATGCAGGTGAACCACATCGCGCAGTCTGTAGATATTTTACAGGCCAAAGGAGAAAGAAAGATACATATATACAAAAGAGGAGATCTGGATGAGCCGCAGTTTATTCAGAGCACCGAGGAGTGGGAATTGGGAGAGATACTGACAGTCGATACGTGAGATGTCAGTCGAAAGGTGGTTCATCAGCTGTCCGTTGGGGAACTGTATACGACTCTTGTTGGAGAGAACCACGACTTTCTTGAAGACACTGCACGTCAAGGCCGCTCGCATCAAGAGACCTGTCATCATACTAAAAGGACAGAACACTCAGGTATCAGCGCACACACTGCGGATGAAGGCCATGGGTGCGCGTGAGAAACTCACCCTCTCCACCATAACTGGTGTTGACACAATGACCAAGCAACAGTCAACAGATACACTCCAAAGCTCATTGCGACCCCTCTCCCGATCCCAGGACGATCGCCGCCGGATTCACGCGCAGCGTAGATCTCCTTTGAGTACGAGATGAGTTCCTTAGTCACCAACGGTATCATCAACTGGCAGATATCACCCGCAATTTTGAACACTGTTAGAAAATAACAGGTTTCAGCTGTCAAGAGGCGAGATGAAATAGGAAGCATAGATCCACGCACGACCGCCCAAATGAAAGAAGGCGATGAACGGCTCGTTGATAGCCCTCGTCAGGCTGGGTTTCTTCCATCCTCTACCGACTTTCCGACCTTCTTTCCTGCCGTGGTGAGGTATGAACCCACGGTACTCTCTCTCGAGCTCATCCTTCTCGGGCGAGCTCTTACCAGCCCAACGCAGGCGCTCGAGTAAGGGTATCGGGAGGGTTCCAGAGGCCAACGCGAGGTTGTGGGACTCTGAAGCGGCCACTCTGCGGTTCCAGGCGGCGTCAAAGTTTGCTGAGAGGGTCCCGGCTTGTCGTTTCGCTTGAAGCAAGAGTACGGAAACAGTGTCACAAAGAGAGCGCAAGCAAGCAGTTGCAGAAGAGAAAGAGCATACAGTCGATAAACCACAAGTCTGTTGCCTCGAGAGGCCGTTTGCTCCCTGCATCGATTCGAGAGCGAGTGGATGTCAGCAACGGCGGGCACAAGCGAAGGTAGAGAAAGAGAGACAAAGACTAACCGAGATGCATAATGGGATGGCACCAGGCTGCATCCAATTAAGATGTTTAGTCAGTTCTTCTCGTTGGGGGAAAGCATAAGACACAATGGCCTCACCATACGTCAGGTACGAGAACCAGTTGCAGCTCGCCAGGGGCAGTTCAGAAGCATCGTCCAGCGACAGAGGAGCTAGAGGTGGAGCTGTAGGAGTCGGCAAAAACTTGGAGTACCTGTGTCGGTCGCAGCAAAGAGGAGAGATCACAGTGCGTCAGAGTGCAGGGAGAAAATAATCTGACGGACGTGGGATGAGGGAACCCGTAAAGGCACTGACCATTTCCTATGGGACACGTTGTCGTCATCTTCTTCTTGAGCTACGACTGTGCCCTGTTCTATATCCACACCGTCCTTCTTCTCGTCCAACTCTAGTTTTTCACCATGTTGAACGCCGTCCCCGTTCTCGAGGGTCGTCGCCGTCGACACTCGATCGACCTCGTCTTCGTTCAACTCAGCAATCGACATCGAAAAAACAAACCAAAAAAGCAAATAAAAAGACCAAGATGGTCGTTTGAGCCAGAGGAGTCTGCTTTTACTGACTTTTCCTTGGCTCTCGCTCTCGACCGATCCAAGAACCGATCATTTACCGGAGGCAGCCGCACACACTTTGCATCTCCAAAATTACAAAAACAACATGTCATCAAGTCGTACACACAACTCTCTCAATATCACTTAGCAGCAGCAGTCGTGGTGAACTGACTACAACTGCATCCACTCACACCCTCCGCCTCATCCTTACAGCATTCGCCCAACGCCTTCAATTGCGCCCCGAGCACCTCGAGCTCCTTCCTACCAATTTCACCAATGACATTTTCCATTTTTAGCATCATACTCATAAGCTCCTCGTTCACAGCTCCGCGGGGGAGAAATGGTGCGAGGCCTGTCGGGGGACGACGAAACAAAGCGAGGAGAAACAATGTCCTGAGCGGGTCCTTGGAGAGTGTCGACGTCTTTAGCGCTTCCATTAGCTGTTTGAATGACGCTTCTTCCTCCGTCGTCGATGAGGGTCGCGTCAGAATTGGCGGTGTTGGCAGTGCAGCGAGGAAGGCCTCCATCACGTCCAGCGTAGCCTGCGCCGACACGGGCTTCGGGAGCGACAGCAGCATTTTCGAGACCTGGCTGATGACGATGGCGAAGCTCGACTTGTTGAGACCCAGAAAGGTCAGCGAGGGCGTTGCTGCGAGCGAAGTTGGATCCGACGAGGGCAGCACGGAGAGCATCGCATAGCCTCGTGGCTGACCCGTTGCTGAGTCGATGGGTATCATCGCATTGAATCCATCCTCTACTGAGACCCAGTAAGAAGGATACTTGAACCTCGCGACGTCCATGATCAGGAACTATGGAAACATGCAAGACCGTCAAATCTCACAGGCCGCCATCACAGACATCGCAAAGCAAAGGGGAAAAGGAGAGGGGAAACGCACTTTGTCATCCGCTGCAGAGTAGCCTCCTATGGGACTGAAATGCCCATCCCCTGTCTGCCCCAGGCTCCGACGGCTATACGATATTGCCATGATCTGCTCCGCCTCGTTACCACAAGCCCGCCTTAGATCATCCCTAAACTTCCTCAGTCCAGCAGCTTTCTCCTCATCCGTAATCACCTAATTATTCCATCACAGTAGTCAGTAGAGTTGAAAAAGAAGAAGGAGGAGGAAGAAGAAGAAGAAGAAGAAGAAGAAGAAGAAGAAGAAGAAGAAGAAGAGAGGGAGTATTTACGAGGGCGGGCGAGGTAACGGTCGCGTGCAGGCCAGAACACCGCGCGAGGCAGGCGAACTCTGATAGGGTGATGCCAACCTCTTTGACGGTCGATAGTGGACGGCAACAGTCGAGCATCTCCTGCTCGTACCATCTCCACGGCCCTTTCCAATTACAAATCAAAGACGTCAGCGCAAAGATGGATGGGGCAAGGATGGGCAAAGCCCGGCGCACCTTTCCAATTGCGCTGAGGATCAACTTCGAGGCTATTAAGCACCATACACAGCGTGCCTAGTCCACAGAAGGCGGGTTCGTTCTGTGTCAGGTACTGGTTTGATAACGGGAAGAACGAGTCCATGTTGCCCTCCGCCAAGGCGCTTTGAACCCACCACGATCCAACATCGTTAGCCAAGGAGCTACAGTAACGAGAGATATTAAGGTGTATGCTCACTTCTGGAAGATCTTTTTGCCCTCGGGAGATAGGAAGGAGGTGCATGACGCAGGTAAGGGACGTTTGTAGAATGAGGCCATGGCAATGAGGGATTTCTTCATCGAGGTGGGGCCACGATGGATGATAGTTTTCTCTGATTGTTTGTGATGTTGTTGGTCTGAGGTGCCTGCCCGTAGGGATGGAGATCGGTAGGTCAGCGACATCTTGTTTTCAAAATTTGTGAGGGGGTTGGGGAAGATTACCAAACAAGACTGACTGAGACGGAAATGCCGCTTGATAGATTCAGCTTTGTTTTTCTATCTAATTCCTGTTTGTCAGATGGGCTTTGGATGTGAGATTTCCTCTCAATGGGTTGGAGGGAGTCGCAGGTGAGGTTACGTTTGTCGAGCCACGGTCATACAGAATATGTAGTAATAATCACTGTTCCCTTGCTGAGAATCAACATCTCCATCATAAATCTTATAGATCTTATAGACTAGTAAAAATCCAACGAAATTTCTAATGAGAAGAGTCGACCCATGCGTGTGGATTTTTCCAGCCAGGGTTGACTTCCGACTTCTTCCTCCCCTCTCTCCTTCCCTGTTTTTCTGGAATCCAGCTGCCATTCCCTCATCAAACGAGATATAAAAAAGAAGAAAAGGCGGAAGACTCGGTAGTGCCTCTCTTCCTTCAGACTCAGAGCTAAAGACGGCCAGAAATCTCGTGAAGCGTCGTCGTACCCGACAGCTCAAATAGTCATCAGCACAATGGCCAGCATTTCAGCATCATCCAGATTAATGTCTTCCTCCAGGTCTCTCCGTCCTCTCTCCTTCCAAACAACCCGCCGTCTCCTCTCCTCTTCCTCATCGACCCATTTGCACCGCTCCCTGCCCGGCAGAAGAGCAGCAGCAGCACCAAAAGCGACACCCCCACCGATGTCAAAGGAGGAGAAAGAGGTCGCTGTCAAGGGTCTACAGCAAGCGATGAAAATGGTAATGTACGTTGGCATGGTCTCCTTTGTGGGCACACTTTGGTGGAATAACGACAACAAGGAGAGAGACGAGGTACACATTTCCTTAATTTCCTTTCCTTCTCTTTCACCAAATCCATCAAAGTCTGATCCATCAGGGCTGCTTTTTACTTTGACACAGAACGGTCGACGTCTCAAGGATTGGCAAGATGCTCAAAAAACAGCCGGAAAGGAATACACCTCCGTTTCGAAATCAGCACTTCAAGACGCCGTAGCCTCGGGAACTTCAAAAGTTCGTTCGGTGATTGAGTCTAATAGAATTCAGTGTGAGGCCGAGAAAGAGACGAAGGGCATGCTCGGTCAGGTCAAGATCGTCGAAGTTGGTCAGAAGGGTAAACCTGCTCAAAAAGTTCCTCTTGTGAGTCTTCTAGTTTACGTTGTCATGCCTGAGCTTGAGCTGATTCAATTTGCTGCTATGTTCAGTCTCCGACCTATTTGAACATGGTCATGTTCATCAAGGATCTTCAGTGGTCCATCACTTCGGCCTTGGAAGAACTCGAGGCTTCAACAGGATCAAAAGCCAAGTTCGCCCATGACTCATGGCTAAGAGCCAACAACGGAGGTGAAGGCATCTCATGCGTCATCAGCGACGGCAACGTCTTCGAGAAAGGTGGTGTCAACATTTCGATCGTGCACGGCACCCTTCCACCAGCGGCGGTCAAGCAGATGAAGTCTGACCACTCCAGCCTCCAGGCTGCGCATCTTGAAGGCAAAGCACTACCTTACGCCGTCTGCGGCCTCTCCCTCGTCCTCCACCCCAAAAACCCCAACGCTCCGACGGCCCATCTCAACTACCGCTACTTTGAGACATACTCACCCGACAACGACTGGGTCAAAAATCCAAACCCGGAACCTATCGCGTGCTGGTTTGGAGGTGGAGCGGATCTGACGCCGACGATGCTGTACGAGGAGGATGTGGTGCACTTTCACCGGTCCTTGAAGGAGACGTGCGACAAGCACGACACGAGGTACTACCCTGATTTCAAAGCTTGGGCTGACAAATACTTCTTCATTCCCCACCGAGGAGAGACGAGAGGTGTTGGGGGCATCTTCTTTGATGACCTTGATCCATCGTCTGCAATCTACACCAAACCATTACCCTCCTCCAACACCAGCACTTCTTTCTTCGATCGTATCACCTCCCTGTTCTCCTCCCCACCACCACCACCTGCCGCTCCAAGGACAACACCACCGACGCAAGACGAGATCTTTACCTTTGTCAAGGACATCGGCAACGCCTTCAATAGCGCATACATACCCATCCTCCGCCAGCGGTGGAACCAGCCCTACACTGACACTCAGAAGCGCTTCCAACAGGTTCGCAGGGGTCGCTACGTTGAGTTCAATCTAGTCAACGACCGAGGCACCAAGTTTGGTCTAAACACTCCCGGCGCTAGGATTGAGAGCATGCTCATGACATTGCCTACAACGGCTAGGTGGGAGTACATGTGTCCACTTGGAGAAGAAGGTAGCGGAGATGAGTTTGAAAAGATAATGGGCGTCTTTAAAAAGCCCCAGGAATGGGTGTAGGCAAAGTCGCTCTAGTGAAAGTTCCCCAGACAGTCATTTGCTATTCATTTTCTATTATAATAAAGAATACAAAACAGTTGGATCTGAAGTGACCTAAGAAGTAGAGTAAAAGTACCAAACAAATAATGCAAAGGCTAAAACTGGAAAGCAGCTGAAGCAGGGAAGAAAGTATGGGATGACGCGAGTTTACCTCCTCTCACGCAACTCCTCCACCAAAGCTTCAATAAACGGAGTAAGGTCGTCCTTTTCCACCTCTACAATGTTGGTGTCGAAGAAGTCGTTGTTTGTTTGAGCACCAGTCGCAGACGACGCTCGTAGGAACGCGGCACCGAATTTGCTGGAAGAGATTGACAAAGGTTCCCAGTTACAGACGTTTTTCTAGACTAAAAACAAATAGACTCACTTTTTTCTAACATCGCCAAACTCAGGAGCACCGTTGACTGCGACGACGACATATCTACCAAGCTGTTCGTTGAGACAAGCCATCACGACAGGCAAGTTCTTCTTCCTTTGTTCAGTAGAACCACCTATCCTATCTCTGAGAGTATCCACCATCCAAAGTGCCAGCCTTGAAAGTGTCGATGCGTTGCAGAAGAGAGCGACATCGGGACCATCTTTGATGACGGATAAACGGAACGACCTCAGGTTTTTGACGGCCTGCTTGTCAATGAGCGACGAGCCTTGGCGAATGATTGCCCTTTGCAGAGCCATACAGAGAGGCAGCGAAGCTCTGATGAGTGATACGCTGACATATAAAGAAACAGGAGGAGATCAGTCAGCAACTGAAGCGATGAGGTGGGACAGGGAGTACTTACTTTCCGCCTGGATGCAGTGCGTCGAACGCCGCCCAAAAGCAGTTCTCCCAGCTCTGATTGCTCTTCTTCTCCCTGATCACATTTCCGTCTTCATCCAGTTCTTGGTCGGCCGCGTCATCAGTTTTCTCTTCCTCCCCTTTCCTCTTGTCCTCACCAACGGTACCACCCATTCCACTAAGCGCCCAGATACGGGAGCCACCAAACCACTCTCCACCACCTTTACCTCCTTCAATCTCGACCTCCATTCTTACACCTTCAGCAGCCTCAAGCAATGCACCGATTCCTTCAACGAAGTCTGCCGCGCTGAGAGGGAGTGATTGGAAGCCGAAGGACCGCGTGAAAGAGGGATATGAGACTTCAACGAGACCATATTCTGGCCCGATGGTATCCATATTCTTGTGGAGTTGAGATTTGAGATCGGTGTTCATGTGAGCGTAGGCTTGTTGGCATTGAATCAATGAGAATCTGCGGCAGAGCCCAAGACAAGTAAGCCATGAGCAAGTAGAACCAACGATGATATTTCGGTACACTCACCCCATCTTTGCAAACAACCCCTGGAGCCTTTTTCTACCTTTGTCCTTCCAAATACCCATTTTACTAGCGACATAGCCTGAGTGAAACATGGAGTCGTAAAGATTCCAATGTCGGTAAAGCGTGAACCTCAATTCTTCAGAGCTCTTGATACTGGAATCATCTGGGTTAAAAAGCTTCCCATTGGTCTGCCCCGGTACTCCTGGCATGTTTGTTGGCGGTGGATTAAGACGAGCGACTTCATCGAGGAAGAGGAGTTGAAGACCGTCATATCGATCTCGGTCAATTCGAGAAGAGATGTACTGGTGCGTCAGACCTAGGATAGCGAGCCTGAAATCGTAGAAGACTGTTAAAATTATCATCTGCCATGGTGTTTCAATCTGACTCACCAGAGCAAGTCGTTGTCCTCACGACCAAGACCGTTGGCAAGCATGTATAGACAGCCTGACACGCTTGTTCCAAAGTGGGTACCAGCCATGTAATATTTGTCAATCCGCGCAAGATGCTGTCGTTTTTGAGATTTTGTTAGAGGCTGTGAAGTATTTGACAATGGACAGCAAATGAGTCTCCGTTAAATACATTGTCGACAGAGACGGCGCAAGGGGGAACTAACCTTAGGAATGCTAGGGTCCCCTTCCCCATCAGATAGTTTCCTCTTCTTCTTCTTTGGGCTTTTGGGTGCTTTCGGTTTCTTCCTCACCACGACGTTACCATCTTCATCCTCCTCTTCTTCTTCCTCAGTCTCTTCCTCATCTTCCTCGTCCTCATCCTCCTCGTCTTCCTCCTCATCCTCGTCATCATCCGAGTCTGAGTCATCATCTGAATCTTCTTCTTCAAACTAGAATATGAATTCACGTCAATTCAGGAATTTGAAGTAACCTTCCATACCACGAAGTTGTGGCTCACCTCCATTGCCTCGAACGCCTTCCTGTCGTTCTCCCTCGATGCAGAACTGCCTCCAGCTTCCTCGTTGTCGGGATCATCATAGAAGTCATCCCATACCCAAACCCTATTTCTGTTTGAAGATCCAAAGAGATTGGCTGGAGCAAAGGAAGGCGCCTCAGCACACGGGAAGGAGGAGAGGCAAGGACGACACGTACCTAGATTCCACGGCCTACGAGAATCCAGGACATGAATATGCACACTAGGAGACACTCGGCTCAGCAGGACTTGAGAAATGTTCGTCACAGATCCAAAGGATAGAAGGACCAAGGTGTGAAGCTGGCGGTTGGTGATATTGGGGATGAGATATAATATGACAGTAGGGAGAAGGACATCAGATCAGCTCCGATCAGAATAGCCGTTCCTTCCTTAGAGAGGAAATACTAGAGATTTAAGCTTAACAAGTGATCCTCCAAGGCAGACTTACCTCGCCTTTGCCTTCCAACTCTCCCATCCTCCTGAACAGTTCGTCATATCCTCCTACGGGGAAGACTCGATGGGGAATTCCATCATTTGCCAACAGGTTAGTCAACATCCGAGCTCCCAGGACCCCGTCGACATCATTCGAGACCATGATGACCAGCCCATTGGCGTCGAGACGTCCCTGAGCTGCTCTCGACCGCTGAAGGATGGAGAGATACGCATGATTGTATGTCGTTGTAGTATGAGGTAAAGAGGGATGAGGGGGACAGAGAACCGGCATAGTCTGATCCCAGCAAGACAGCAGGTTTAGTTCGAAGGAAGCCTTGCTTTTTCGCGCACGCGTCGTCGCGACGGGCGTATTTATTTTTCTTTTCGGTGCTTTATCTCCTAAATATCAATCAACGGGGAGCCAGGTAGCACACAAGAGAAACACCCTCTAATAATATTGGGTTAGCGACGGTCGGAGAGAAGTTGTGCTACTGGCCAAATTAGCCTGCTTCCATTACATGAACCTGCGAATACTGTCGCGGAGCCCAGTGATCATCATAGCGACAAGGGGCCAAGCATAAGAATCAAGTTGAATACCAACGGTGTTGAGATCTCAGAACTTCGCCCAATACGCAATTTTACCACTCGCGCTTCCTCCAAGAATCTTTGAAGGGTGGTTGGGATGTTGTGCAGTCACGGCCTGGACTGACGTGATGCTGTAAGCAGCAGAGATATCAAAAGAAGTCAACAAGGAATCGCCAAGAAGATGCACCGAGAGGTCAGACTGACACGTTAGGATCGTAAAGCTGAGCGACCACTTCACCCTTCTGACCAAAGACATCGATACTATGACCCATGTTACCAACGGAAAAATGCGGATAGAAGTTGAGGTTTTCTGCGGCGCCAATGGCACTGTCAGTAGTCATTTCGGGTCTCAGAATCGGCAGGCAGTAGACTCACGACACCATTGAGCTCTCAAAATAGTGACCCATCGACCCGTCTGGGTATCATGTTTGATGGTGGTCGTAGGCAAAGAAGCAGATTTAGCGCTGGAGCCGAGTTTCTTCGTAGATAGATTGTAATCCCAAACTAGGAGATGGCGAACAGGATGTCAGAATAGTGAAGGCGGCGCAAGGGCAGGACAGCCTAAGATTCACTTCTCAGTTTATCATCATAACTGGTGCTAACGACCTGTTGACCATTAGGACTCCAGTAAGCTGCAGAACAACTTGCACCATGAGAGCCACTATCCAAGAAGATGTCTTCATTCTTCTCTCTCCAATCAACCATCGTATCAGCATCGAACTCGACTTCAGTTTGTTTGTGGTTGTCTGTTTTTGATTTTGAACCGAGATCCGAGCTGGATTTGGGAATAGAAGAGAGCGAGCGGACGTCCCAGATTCGAAGTTGAGTGTCATTGGACGCGGTGAGGATGATATTGGAGTCGAGAGCTGCAAAATACGTACATTAGAAGTTTTCTTGAGATGAAGCGTGATGAGATGAATTGGAGAGGCTTACGGTTGATGCTGACGGCACCAAACTTCTTTCCCTTCTCCTGTAACACATAACGTCTCGCTCTGGCCTTCTCTCTGAGATCAACATGAGTGATAGCTCCACCTTTGTCAGAGATCCACATCTAATTACACGCAAGGCCTTGATTCAGCGAATGGTCACGGCACGGCCTACGATCATTGATCCGCTGTCTTACCTCTTGTCCATTCAGGGAAAGCTGTAACACAAACAGGGACTTAGACTCATGAAGTTGAAAGATCTTGAATTCGATAGAACTCACATCCAAATGAGTGAGGATATCATCCAGATCTCTGCCTTCAAACACGGTAGCGCTTTGGCCTGAAGTCAGATCCATCGACCTGATTGTAGAATCATAAGAGGACGTAAACATCTGAAAACAAGAATCGAAGAAAAGTTAGTGAAACGGTCGGAACTGCTTGCCTTTGACATGTTCAGCGTACCTTGTGACCATTTTGAGGAGCGATTCTGATCGCAGAGATACTATCTCCGTGATATTTATTCAACCTCCAGAGCTTGCCGGTTTTAATACTTGGGAGCGCTTTGATTTCTTCGTCTTCATCTCCCTCGTCTTCCTCCTTCTTGATGGCTTTCTTTATTGACGAGTTCACTTTCTGCTCAACGCCTTCATCCGACTCCGGATCCCAAACCGCGAGATCGCCACCCTTTGAAGCAGCAAAGACCAGAGTCTGCGATGGATCGGGATGGACTGTCATACTGAAGACTCTGTCGAGCAAGACTTTTGTGTGCGATCGGATGACTAAGTTGGCGAGTTCGTTTTGGAGGGTGGACAAGTCGAGATTGCTGTCTTCGGTAGGTTCAGCTTTGACATCAAGCTCTTCTTTTTTGATAGACTGCTTCTTTCGCTTTGACGGACTGGTATCGGTAGTTGCTGCTGAGGTTGTTGGAGTTGGTCGAGCGTGGCTGGTGGTCAAAGTGACGGAATGAAGTTTGGCATTCTACAAAGTCCAGAGGGCTCAGGCACGCCTCAAAAACAGATCAAAAAGGTCACAGTGATGATGCAAGACTCACCAGTGTAGCTATATCCTCAGGTGAGATAGCGATTTCCTCGATGGTTTTGGTAGCTACGCGTTTTACAGCCTTTTCGGCCTCTTCCCTGACTTTTTCTTCCTAAAAAGCCATCGAGCGAGATCGAGCGAGTGAAGTATCAGCCAGTGTCAAACAAGAGTAGGAAGAAGTCATGTACCACAGCTTCTTCCTTGACGGTGAGCCCATCAGGCTCTAATCCTGCAGCGCGATTCGACCTTCGAGTTGGAAGAGGTACAGGTTCATCCTGAGCAGCTTTCTCCTTCCTTCGTTTCTTGGCAGCTTCTCTTTCTTCATCTGTCATCGCAGCTCGCACTCGTTTCTTGGTGTTTCGAGATGGGGCTGACTTAGAATATTCGCTCGAGGCATCGTCGACACCAAGAGAAGCCAGCAGCCTCTTGTTATCCTCGATGTTCTTCAGTCGTTCCCTCTCGCTAGTAGAACGGAAGTTTAGCGTACTTAGAACTTCCTGTAATGAAGGACCAGGTGGAAGCTTACTAGTCGTTCATTTTTGATGGGTCGTAGTACAGCGGAGAGTCGCGTTGCTAATAGCCACGGGATTCCTTGGGATCTTAAATAGAAATTTTGCAACTCAGTTTTTGTCGCTGATTACGACAAAGAATACAAGTACTCGTAATATCATTGATATTCTTTTTGAATGACCAAGGAAAATACTTGGATTTCTATCTCTTCTTGACTTCGTTTAGCAAAAGCCTCTCATGAGGCGAAGAAGCCAACAGGTAAGTATGACAACAGTCGATGACAAATGACAAATGCTTCCACTTCTTTCCATTCGACCGTCAAAGATCTGTCCGTGTAACGGGTTCTGAAGCAAGGAAATATCATCCATCTACTCAGCAGTCCGCTCCGCACTATACACAATTCCAACCACCCCTCTTCAAAACCGACACTGCCTCCTCTAAATATCGAACCCACCACCACTCATATGTAATCCACTCCAGATACCTCTCGCCGGTTCCTGTCCCTTCCCACCAGCTAAAGGCTTGACATGATCATTCTTCAGCTCTTTTCGTTTTGATCCTGCTGACGACAGGATGCGGTTGACTTTCTCATGTATCTGGGAGGAGATGTTCATTAATGAGATGGACTTTTCGTTTCCGTTGGCTGGTTGTCGTAGGTTACCGAAAATGAAGCGGGCAACAGTCAGAAACGGAAACGCTGGGCAAGTTCAACAGGGAAAACGCACTGTAGAAACCTTTGATGACCGGCCTTTTACAAGCATGTTTCCTTGACACCACGAACTCCACCGTAGGGTATTTCTCAGCTAGTGACACTGCATTGTTTCGCAGGTATCGTCTTCCGGGATCATCGTGCGAGCGAACAGGAAAAAAAAAGGACGAGTCAGTCCCTCCTCCTGCTTCAGAAAGTAGCCGAGGTTACCCACCTTACACCATCATGTACTACATGCCCAGGGTTGACTTCGAATACAACCTTCCGTATGGGCAAGGTGAAATAGTTGAAGCCGGAGGTTGGGAAGGATTTGATGTTCTGAGAAGGTACTATGAACGGTGGTGGGACCACTCGTTGTTGTAGAGGTGTGAGTGGGTTGACTGCTTTTCTGCCTGGACCTGCAATGAATTTGTAGGCTGCTGTGGGCGATGTTGATATCGACATATTAGTGTAGTGGGATTGTTGCGGTTGGAAGCTGCAATGACATTTTCAAACTGCCGACGTTCAAGTAGTAAAAATGGGATTTTCAGGGAGATCTCTAGATCTCATTTACTTCATTTATTTCCTGTAAGTTCTTGCATTTGATGTCCATACTTCATTGATCTGTGGACATCTTGAGAGCTGAGCCACACTCTTTCCTTTCGTACAACCCCATGGCCAGAGTTCACACTGTACGTTTTCAGTGAAGCTGAGGTGTCTGAAACTATGGTCACTGACCCATAAATATGCAGCCCGCTACCCTGTTTATCGATCTCCAAGGAATCTACCCAGCTCATCTGATACCCAGCCCGTTGAAGGCGCTCCTCGCGTTCTACATCAATCTCTCCAACGACCCTCTCCTTCAAGGCGTTTCTTCCGCCTCTGCTGGATCAACAGAATGGACATGGCTCCAGACTTTGTAGGTCAAGATATATGTATTCTATGAACAAAAAGACAAGCTGACGTTTTCATGCACCGCGTCTGCGTTTGGGATTTTCAGCTTCTACATTGAAGCATTACTCCAGTTTCCGATAGTCATCATGGGCATCTATTGGCTTTACACCAACAGAACGATGGAGAATGGCGCCAAAGGTGCTCTGTGGATGTTCCTGTGTAGGTTGAACCTCAATGATTCGACGCTTTGGCGTCTGACTTTCACTGATTCTCTGGTGTCTCTTAGATGGCGTTAGTACCTCAACAACAACACTTCCATGCGTATGTAACTGTTAGCCAATGTCTCATGTAGTACTTCAGCGCTGACTTTGACATTCGACTTCTCAGATTACGACCCTCATCGCGACGCCTTCAACCCAAGTGTCAACCGAACAGCTCACCATGCTTCTCGGCTCATACGTTCCCTTCTTTGTAATTCCTGTGTGTCCTGCAAGTAACATGCTCCATTGCCGAATGATTGCTGATTTGAGTTCCATCCAATGTGCTTCAGGCCGTGTTGACGATCGACATGTACTTCCGTCTCTCTAAGCAACTTTCTCTTACATCGATTGCTGAGAAAAAGGGGCAGTAGATTTCTATGACTCGGGTCATCACTCTTAGCTGGTTTGGGAGGCCTGAAGTGGAGTGTTAGGGTTAGACAAAACATCAATTCCTTGTCTTTCCGACGCATCGTCCGCTGTAAAGATGATGATTATATACAACATCAAACCCCCCGTCAGAGAAAAGTTTAAACCTGAGGCAGTTTCTTCACGTTTTTCCATCAAGACGAAGCCTCGATCTTCTCAACTTTTCCGTTCGCTAACTTGGCGGTAACTGACCCATCCTGAGTACACAGAGTTTGATACACAAAACATACAGATTTATGCGTTAGTTGGTAATGTTATACTAGTGGAAGAAAATCAATGGAGGACTTACCTCATTTCCGAAGTAAGCCGCGAGCGCCATGTCGCAGAATAGACCGACCTCTACACATCCAGTCAACATCTTGATTTTTGTTAGGAGCTAGAACACAACGAGGAAAGGGAACGTAAGAAAAACAATTTTGGGAGCAGGAGAGAACCAGGTGTTCAGGAACAAGAACGGGGCCAATCACCTCTTTAGGGTTTTTCATGTCCTCTTCACCAAATGGAGCGTCAATGACAAAGTTGCCATTATCTGTGACGACAGGTCCAGCCTTTGCTTTACCTAACCTCAGTACAGCCGATGGAGACCCCAGCTTCTCACGGAGCGTCTTGAGGAACGGCGCATACGCGAACGGCGAGACTTCGATAGGAATACCCTGCTTCCAGCCTTCTCCAAGGATGGATGAGTTCTTTCTGAAATCAGCAACAATGATAAACCTGTGCAGAGCGAAACGATATCGACTTGGTCAGTTGCCCTCGCCCCACGAAAGACTTGGTTCGGTGGTGATGAAAGGCTCACGTCTTAGCAGCCTCCGCCAAAACCTTCTCACGAAGCTGGCAAGCTCCTCCTCCCTTGATAGCATTCAAGGCCGTATCGACTCTATACCGTACGAGGAGCACAAAAATAGGGCAACCGTAAGCTTAACTGTGTCTGTCGGCTTGGGATGGTCTGATTACCCATGGCACCATGGCAGAAAGTGGAAATCTTGCAACAACTCACTCATCCGCTCCATCAATCGTTACATCCAGCACCGGATACACATCAATGTCTCCTAGTACCAGTCCAGCTTTGACAATTAGTTCTTTTGATTGGAAACCTACAAACGTCAACCGGCCGTGATCAGATAGCAAGCCGCCGTGTCAGATCGACTGATTTACAGTATATCTTTAAGCTTTGTGAAGGAAAGCGTGAACTCACCGGTGGGAATGAATACTCTACCAGCGTTGGCCTCAGGACCCTGAGCCAAGATACGGTCGACAACGTAGGGGACAGTTGAGCCAGATCCAATGCCAATAATCTGTTTATCCGTAGACAAATGACGGAGAAAGTCAATAGGAGGATCCTGAAAAGAATCAAGCAGGGGATCCCTCATCTACACGCCAAATTGAAAAGCAAGTAATGCTGTCCTCCAACGGCCCCATTGCCTGTGAGATACCGACCGAACAGCCAGGCCAACCCCATACAAGTGGAACATATAGCTGAATAGAGGGAAGGGAAGAGATGTACTTACTTTATCGCTAGCCTTGACGTGGTTGTCAACGGCCGCATAAGCAGCCAGTCGTTTGGCGCCTTCTATGGCAGACAGAACGACCGAGGCAGCAGCGACAACGGCGTGAGCTTGAGATGGAGCAGCAGACATGGCACGGGTGAATAACAACTTAGGTGGCTTGTGTCGTGTGGTTTGAAGGACCTTTGAGATCATTCAAGGTTGAGAGCGAACAAAGCGGTAGTCGTCGGTCTGTTTCTTTTTCGCCGTTGCCACTGCATGCACAGTAAGCCCCAGCATTGGTTACTTTCAATTAATTTGGCGTTTTTGCTAATTCGAATGAAGGGCAGGGTCGATCATGTATACAAACGTAGCAATGACAGAGGAAAACGAGTGGTAACGAGGGTGTGTGAAGGTATCTTAAGGATGAGATGAAGTAGAGATGGTAAGAGAACGTCGGAAAGAAACCCGGACAGTCCATATTGGAAATGAAACTACAAGACAGGATGAACGGAGGCCCCTAAAAAAACAAGGAGAGGAAAGGATGAAAAAACCAAAGCCCCACACAAAAGGAAAAGACCCTTGAGAAAAAGCGATGAGAAAGTAATAAATATGTGACAGACAGACTCGAGAAGGCTCTAGGCGAATAAATTTGGATAAAGGGGAAAGTATCCATGGGGTTGATTGTGTAGTTTTACAGCGGCATGCTGAGGATTCGACGACTACGACAATTACGCATTAAGAGGGAACTCAAAGTCAAAGTTGATCCGGTCTTGATCTTGTTGGTCGGTAGGCCCAGAGCTTGAATTACCAGAGTAAGAAGTAGAGTGTGACAGAGTACCGCTTCCACCTTCGGCTGCTGTAGGTGGGAAGGGCTCGTCTGGTGAGAGGTAGTGCTGCTGGTACGGTGAAGGAGCACTGTTGGAGCTGTTTTCGGGAGAGGACTTCATATAGTTGGTGCGCTCCATGTCACGCAGAGAGTTGTCCCGATGAGCAGCGTTGAGCGCAAAGTTGCCATAACGCTACGACAAAGAAAAAGAACCTGTCAATCGCTCCCTCCAGGTTGAGCAAAGATGAGAAGAGAAGAGAAAAAGAAGCTCACCTGTCCTTCACGCTGTTGATAAGCGTAGTCAACATCGTCCAAACTGACGCTCCCACCTCTTCCAAACACATTTCCATTGCCGAGCGCACCAGGAGGGACCATCAATGCGGCAGCAGCATTCTGTCTTCTAAGGCCCGCTTCGCCCATCGCAGTGATCTGAGACGCCGTCATGGGTATCTGCGGGATGAGCTCCTGAGGGCTTATGCCTCCAGTCGGTGATGGAGTCTTGTTGTACGCCGGGTTCAAGGGAGAGACTCTGTTATTACCTAGATTAGGACTCTGATTGGGCAAGTTGAGCATCATAAAAGGTTGGAGTAGCTCAGCAGGGCTGTCAACAACAAGACAAAATAGCAAACCACAAGTCAGAAAGCTGCAAAGACACTTAAAGCAGAGAGCGCGAATTACTTACGCAGAAGCACGTCGAATATCCGAGTGGAAACCAGCAGGTAAGCCATTGCCCATGCCAAACGGATACTGAGGTCCACCGTTCGAGTTGAACGCGCCAAAGCTGCTGTCGCTCCCGCCAGCGTTGGGATAGACATACGTTTGGCTCTCCTCCCCAGCCTCCGTTTCAGTCGCGTCGCTCTCTGCGTACGCTGAGCGTACGTTGGTGCCAAAGCTGAACGCTGGATTGGGCAAGGGTCCTTCATCCTCCCCTCCAGTCCCAGTACCAGCGGCGTGGTTGCCCGGGAAGCTGAACGGCGCGTTACCTGAATGTGGGAAGTTGTTTGGCGGGAGTGGAGGCGAGATGGCAGACGACACGGAACTGCGACGGACGGCATACGGCGGTTGCTGGAGCTGCTGGTGGAACTGTTGCTGGAGGAAATCACCTGAAAGCGGGTTTCCACCGGGACCACCACCTTCTCCGCCGCCCCAGAAGACCGGTGGTGCACCGTTCTGACCAGGTATAGGTGGGCTATGGATGTCAGCCCCACCCATACCGAAAGAATAGTTGTTTGGGAGCATCCCGCCCTTGAGATCGAGGTGTGGTTCAAAGCCATCGTCAGCAATCGGCGACAGCTCTCTGCCACCAGCCGTCCGTCGAGGTGCCATTGACGCCATCGAATATGCGGGTCGAGAGGATGTTGGAGAGGTACCATTCCCAAATCGAGGTGGGGTGAACTGCGAGGGGGAAGAGTTGCTGTTCATAGACGTGCTAGTGTTGTAAAGGCCCAGAGGAAGAGAACCTCTACGTCCGCTGATGTTGGGCATGCGGCCACCTTGACGGGTGTTGTCGTTGGCGATGTTATTGTACTGCAGACTTCTAGGGAGAGTGTTGTACCGGTCGACGGGCGACTGCTGGGAGTCACGCCCGCTGAGAGACGATCGTTGCTGCTGTTTTTGGAGGAGGGTGTTGAGCGCGGGCATACTAGAGTGGTGGTGTAGTGGTAAACTTGATCTTCTTCCCAAGTTGTGAGGATGCTGTTGGTAGTCAATCCCATTACCTGAGACGTCAGAATAAGGACCACCTAGATGACCGCCAGAGAGTTGTCGCTGGAGTTGGGGTCGACCGGAAGCGTCGCTGGAGTGAGGGTGGGGCGCATTTCCATTACCACCCCATTGGTTCCCACCAGGTGGTGATTCGAAAGAATCATCAAATTCGTCCTCCTCATCAATTTTCGGTTGTGGTGGCACCGGCACCTCTCCACCTTCGGCTTGCTTCTTTGCCAACGTCTTCTCCTTGGCACGTCTGAAAGTGGCACAGAGACGGATGAGCTTTGAGATGGAAACTATATTGTGAGAAAGGAGAAAGAAATGGTAAGGGGCTCACCTGTTCTGAAACCAGACCTGAACACCCCTAGGGGTCATCTGCAGTTGCTCTCCTAACTCCCTCCTCATATCCCCTGACGGCTTAGGATTCACTCTGAACGTCTCCTCCAATACTTTGAACTGCTGTCTCGACGTACGACGGCGGTGCTTTACTTGAGGCAGAGAAGCCTAGCAAAGTAAAGTGAGTGTGGGCAGAGGGGGGGAAGGGAGTAACGAATAAGCGTTCCGTGTTGAACAAGGCCGGAAGGCAATCGAGCAAAAAAAAAAAAAAAAAATCACAGTAGGGAAATGGAGGATGGAGTGAGCAAAGAAACTTTACAATGAATGGCTCAGGGTAGTGTAGAGGGAAGAAGATCCGAAAGACGTACCTCAAACGGGTTAAAGAATCCAGGCGCCTGTTCATTTTGGCCAGAGGGGGCAGAAGACGGGCCCGGGTTCTCATAGTTAGGGTACAGCAGCGTCGGAAAACCTGTTCTTTCGTGTTGGAACATTCCACCTTCGTGTGGGGACAAATCGTGAGTTGGAGGGGCGTACGAGTACGGGAACGTTATCGACGATGGCGGAGGGGCGACTGAAGACGGTGGGAAGGAATAGACCATGTTAACCTCCCTCAGTGGAGGAGAGGGGGTACCTGAGTTCTTAGACGAGCCTCTCGAACGTTGGTCGTGCTGCTGGTCAATCATTTGTTCAGAAGGAGCGAGCGAACTGGTGGGGGGTGGGCCAGATGGAGCTGGAGGTGGTGGATACAAGTGCTGCTGCTGCTGCTGCTGGAAATGCTGCTGGGGTTGCTGCTGCTGCTGGTACAAAGGTATATCTGAACGGTCATCTCTCTGCTGCTGAATCATTGGATAGGCTTGGTTGCTCATTACAGCCAGCATGCCCTGCTCAACGTTAGTCCCTCTGCGCGGCGATCGGGCGTCCGTCTAAAGGTCTGCTGCGAGGGTATATCCTTCGTATTCAAGCTGGCTGACGGAGCTGTTGCTGCTGCCAAGAGTCTGTCGATGGGTCGCGCTTAGGAATGGGTGCCTAGGCGAAGAGGGCGAATTGGGAGGGAAGTCGGAAAAGGGGACGATCCCAAAGAGGGTTCGAACGAGAACGGCAAGACAGATACCTTCAAGGTAGTACTGCTGCCGGTTAGGTAGATCGAAGGTTTGGAGAGGTCTACAACGTCTGAATGGGCTGAATGTTGGAAAGAGAAGAGAAGGTTTCTCCCTGGAACAAGCTGGCTATTCGTCAGACAGGAGAGACAAAGCAGAACCACACAGGGACGACGACGACGCCCAAGTTTTGGAGCCCTGGTTGTGAAAGCAGGCGAAAACGAATGAGAAGTGGAGCCCTTTGGATGATGAAAGTGACCTTGGAGAAAACAAGAAAAAATGACAGGAGTGGCTGTTGCTGCAGAACTGTTGCTCGGTTTTGGCGACAGAGCCTCGAAAGAGGCAGCTCGAGGCCAGGCTTTTCTCTTGCGCGCGCAGATGACACCGTCCTCCGGAATGAGTAGGAATCTCTCCCTCTCCACAAAGATATGTTATCTCTCCTTCTCTATCGACCGGTAGGATGGGATACAGCTCAGCGGAAGACAGGAAAACCGAGTAGGTAAAAAAAGATTGGAAAAAAAAAGGAAACCTCGTGCGCCTGTTTATTCGGGTGGCGAGGAAAAAACCCCTTCGAACGGATCGCAACTGAGCAAGTCTCTATGAAATACTCTCAGCCCACATCCCAAGCGCAAAAGCTTCTTTTCCTCTCGGTGCCATGAGCGAGGAGCGTGGTATAGATTGCGACTCATCTCAGAGAACCCAACCAACACATTATGTGAAACAAAAACGGAGGTCTCAGGTCGCTCACTGCGTCAAAAACCTTAACGCAGAGGGAGCACACTCTTTGGAATTCTCGCTCAAGGCAAGACGGACAGCCCTTTCATCTTGGCGGGGGTGCCAGGGTTGCAAAAGAGAAGCTCACCAGGGCCGACGTGTCAGTCAGAGATACGTCGGATTCGCTAGCGCACATCTCATTTTGGCGATAAGAATAGCAAGGCGAGGGCGCTTGATCTCTCTCAAGGTAGAAGCGTGTAGCAGTACCACACTGGGAGCTACGAAGACAGGAACCGAATGTCAATGATGAACGCCCTGTCGAAAGTTTATCCCATTCAAAAAGGAAAACTCAAAACGTTCCAACGAAGAAGTTAGGAAAAGACACCGACAACTTCGTCTTCCACGACATTCGTTCAATTCAAAATCTAAGTTTTTCGGGAGGTGGTGACGCTTTTTACTACAGAGCTGGTAGGAAGAGATAACTGCGACGTGATCATTGCGTTCTGAGCTGGCCTTGGCGGTACCCAAGATTGAATACTCGACTAGCACGTCATCTCGGTCGGCGCTTGTGGAGACCTTACTGCAGATCATTCTTGATTTGTTCTGAGGGGGACAAGATGTTTGCACAGGCGCTTCAGATCTACGAGCATCTGTCTCCAACTTTCGAACGGCCCCGATGCGACGAAAGGATTCTACAAAAAGGGTAGAACCTGAAGTGTAAATGGTAGAACATAGCAGTAGTGTCCAGGCATTTCGTGATCTGAAGAAAATTGTTCTACATGGATTGTACAGGGGTACAGAGGTCTACACAAAAGTCAGTGGAGGAGGTGTTCCATGCAATAGAACAGCCCGTCGTTTTCGTAAGGAAAGAGGAGTATTTACCTAAATTTACATGTCCAAAGAGGGTGGTAAGTATCGAGAGAAAATAATTCAAGAACAGAGACCGGTTGAAACCCCAAACTCACGCATTCGGCAGCTTCCTCACGCTGCTGACAGTATTCGTAGGTGTCGGCGAGTGATGCGCGAACCCAGAGGACTCGGCAAACTCATTAATGAGGTCCTCATCCACATCCTCGAAATCCCCATCATCGTCCTCGAAGTCTTCTCCACCTCCACTCGACCCACCGCCGCGACCGTAATCTCCCGAATGGGCGTGGCTGTGGTCGACAAGTCCCGCACGCTCTTCCTTCTCTTGTTGCTGCTGAGACTTTTTCTTCAAGTGCGGATAGTCCTTAGTGCCCCGGTGGTTGGAAGCGGACTGAGGGGACTGGTGGTGATGCTTCTCATCGTACCCGCCGTCGTGGTGCTGCCAGTGCTGCTGCTGACGTCCCCGCAATTGAAGATCAGGCTCAGGCGAGTTGAAGGCTGCTTTGAGGAAGGAGCTGATTGGTGGTAAGCCAGTTGGGGAGATCGGGCTGGGTAGAGAGGGCGATCGAGTAGGATTGCGGTCGTCCTATCCAATGGCAAAATATTTCAGTCAAGCGTTGTATGATGAGGGCTATGAATTATACACTTACAAACTCGCCCCTCACTGGACTGCTCTGGGACCGGCCCTCCATCTGCAACACTTCCGGCCTGAAAGTACCAAACCTCTTGGCCTGCTGCGTTTCATGCTGGTAGTCTGAGTCACTGAACCCCGTCACAGAAGAGCCCATAGTGTTGCTTCGTGAAGGCGGGTGATTGTCGTACCGCGCTGGCGAGCTCTCTCGATGAGTTTGGTGAGTGTGAACAGCTTCTTGATCTTTGATGCCCGGCCGAGGGTATTGATGGACAACATCCTCAGGATCGAACTTCAGTGTGCCGACTCTGGGTCTGCTGGGACTTTCCTCGCGTCGTTCTTCAATTGTGGTGATCGTGGATCCTTCACGACCTTGAGGTGGACCAAAGCTACCGTGATGCGAGTCGTACATGGGTACGGGGTTGTCAGAGAGCTGGTATCGAACCATACCTGCTGTACTGGGTTCAACTGAACCAATTGGGCCATGGCCGTGTCTTCCACCACCGCTGGATCGACTATTCTTACGACTCCTCGCCCGCATGATGGAGCCTACCGTGCCAAATCCACCCCGCAGCGCATCCATTGAAGCTGATGCAAATATACAAGGAGCCTCAGCAAAGGTGTACATGAGCAACAGGAATAGCACTCACGATCCTCCCATCCAGTAATTGACTTCTCCTGATCTTCCGTCGGATCCCTTGAAGCCTGGAGAAGGATAGTCGAACGCCTGTCTAACTGAACGAGTGCCTCGGGATCAACTGGAAGATGATGTTCCTTGTCAGCAGGGTTCAGCGGGAATGAAAGAAGTAATAGGCTCACCTTTACTCATCTGAAGCAGAGTGATACCAGCACATATAACCAGGAAGCCAAGAATGATCGTGATAATTTCGACCACGCTAGCTTTGAGACCTTGGTAGAGAATCTGAGCAAAAAGCCCCGTCAGTACTGCATCAGACGTCACCAGCAAAAACAAAGACTCACAATACTAGAAACAAGGGTGCAGAAAGTGAACAGAACGTAGTAGGTTGGAGTGACCATTGCCGTGTTGAAGAGTTCGAGCGCTTTGTTTAGGTAGTTGATTTCCGTCAAGAGTGTAAAGATGACAAAGACAAACAGCTTAAAGACAAGCCAGGATGTCAATGGTACGTCTAATAGGAAGCCAACAACAATCGCTACTCACAAACCAGAAGAACCAGTAGGTAACCTGATTTTCGCCTCGAATGCTAGTCAAGATCGACGCTCCCAACCCCTGTGTACAACTGACACTCAGACCACCTATCAAAGAACATACGCTGATATAGACCAACATGCTCTTGGTACCCCACCTGGGAGCGACGAAGAAGATTGTGACGAGCGATGCGATGATCAACAGGCCAGCCCATACGAGGAAGCCGGGAGCAATGAATAGCTTCATAAATGCGCGAATGGTAGTGACAGATTGTTGTTCAGGGGAGTTCAAGGCAACTGTTATGAATAACGAGGGTTGGTCATTGAAAGCCCAGAGAGTTTAAAGCGGAATGCAGGCCACTCACTGACGACCGAACCAACTATACAGAGGAAACACCCGATCCAGCCGAAGAAACTGAGCTTCTCCTTGAGGAAGAAATGAGAAAGGATGGCACAGATCACAACCGAGAGAGCACCTAGTGGTGTGACGAGAATGGCCTCCGTGAAGGCATCTGCACGGAAGTTCCAGAAGACCGATATTCAGCTCGACGAGATCATAGCCCGCAATCCCATGGTGTACTCACAGGCAACAAAATTAAAGATCTCTCCTAGTATCATCATCGACATCTACACGAGTCCCAACGAAAATTTACCCCATTAGCAGCTAATACCGACCCGAAACAGCGGATAGCGACGACTCACGCCGGTCCACCAGACCCAATCCTTGAGGTAACTGTGTCCCTCACCAGCAACAGCATTTGGATTCCTTCGCTGAGCCCGTAGGAGACCTTTCTTCTTGATGACTAAGGAGTGGTAGATCAGAACCAGCGTTAGTTTCATGTTGTAGCTCGATTGCGGGTGACGTGCGCAAACACGTAGGGCTGAGATATGTCCCACATACCGAATGAAGAACCTATTGCCCACAGAAAGATATAAGAAGAGAAATAAAGTCGTGAGAAATTGCTTTGGATGCGATCATACGGCTGTGAAAGGGAGCAAAACGCACCGATGAAGACACCACTCATGACGGCAAGAATCAAGCCAACGATCCTAAAAGGGTCCAATTCCCAGATGTCAGCTCTGAAATGCCACAACATTTCTTTCGTTCCCTCTTTGTTATCCCAGCGCCAACGAACGAGGGTGTCGTGGTTTGGGCGCACGGAGGTGGAGGGATTGATTTTGTGTCGGAACGAAGGGTTCAAATATCAAGACTCACTTGAAGCTAGCCGGCTGGGACGACGTGCTGCTGGCCGAAGCAACGGCACTCTGACTGAAAGTTACTGTTGCAAATGACACTGTCGACGACATGGTGCGAGATTGAAGGGAAAGGGACGACTTCTATACAAGACGGTGCTGCTGCCTGCTGAATGAGTTTCGTACTAGAGGAGCTATCTCGAACCCAGTCGATCGCTAATCAAGCTTCTAATTCAATAAACACAGCCAGAATTGTGGGTTTGACTTCCCTATTCAACCTGGTGAAAGCAGCAGAAATCTCACCTTGGAACCAGAGGACGTAACCAAGGTTGAACGACGAAAGGGAGCTGATGGTCGACCTGAGGCAATCTCACCTTGTCCAACTTTTTCTCTTCCTTCCTTTTTTCGCCTCAGACGTTTGAGTTGGTTTGTCGAAGCTGTTCTCTCTCCAGCCTTTGGAGCGTAGCGATTGAACGTCGAAGGGGGCGGAAAAGGAGGGCAATTAATTCAGTTGGACGCTGTGCTGCTTTGTGGCGAGATGCTGCGAAATCTAGGCTCTGCGCAAGCAAGTCGTGTTTTTGTTGTTCGATGGGAGAGATGGCACTGGGACTGGGGATATCAACCTGATGGGGAGAAGAAGGTGAATGGCCAGCACCATTGGGGAAGCCCGCTGTTATCTCCCAACGATCGATTGTCATCCAGCACCAGCGACGCGTCGATTCATGAAGCGCTCGTTCGCGAAGTTTTCATCGCTTTACTTGTAAAAGTAATGCGAGGTTTCATTGAGACAAAAAAGATCTGGGGGTGACAGCTTGGATTTTGCTTATCTTTCGTGGACATCTTCAGTCCCACTTCAAGGCTAATCAGAAACACGGCATTAGATAGTCACTCACCGGGTCGGGTCGCTGCGTTGAGCAGTCTCCCAGGTAGCCAATGAGTTGACTGTCAGGTTTCATTACCGGCTTATCGAAGTATAATTGGACGGTTTTTGGTTTCAAACCCGTTGACATCAATGATAAGTTAGCTGATGCCCCCATCAACGTTACGTGTTTGTTTAATCTTTCCAACTCGAACGCGCTCAGACCCTCATCCTTTTCGGATAGGAGAGAGACGGCAGGACTATCTTCCTTGACTTTTGCACTTTTGACTAACTCTCAGTGTGAATAATGAGACTTGGATGGATCTTTCTTGCTGTGATCCGTTGGAAATACGAAAAGCTAAACGTCGTAATAGTGGGACTAATCAAATAACCGCTTTGTCCCTTAGAGGTGCTTACAAATAATAGCCATCTCAACTAATGGTCTTGAGGGAACAAGGAGGTCCTCACAAGGGAGCGATCTAACTAGAGAAAGTCAACAGTCTCCCTTCAATCGGCTGGAAGGTCTTCTCTCCGCCTTGACCAGGAGGACCAACTGGTGTTCCAAAGGGCATAATGGCGGTATTCTAGAAAGAAAGGGATGGTTAGAAGAAAGACACGGGGGGAAGATCAATGTTAGATGAACACATACCCTCCAAGTCGTCGGGAATCCGTATTGTTTTGCAAGAAGGGCGTTCAGATCTGGCGTCATACTACCGTGATGCTACAAGGATCGACATTAGAGACGATTAGAACAATTCCTTAGGATTTCTTCTGTGAACGGGGCAGAGCTCACCTGGAGGGAACATCCCAGACCTTCGTTCGACAATGCAGTCCAGACTGCAAATTGGAGCATACCTACACAGACAAAGTCAGTTAACACATACTAACAGAAGCATAGAACACAAGGCAAGGGAGAGGGGGGGTCTCACCAGCAGAGTTCTCCGACCAAGGACCAAAGAAAGGCTTCAGCTGAGCCATCTTCTCCGAAATGACATCGATTGGAGCTTGGTCTTCAAAGAAGAGGACTGTTCCGTATCCTTTCGCATATCCATCTAGCTTATCAGACATGGTCTTGACAACCGGAGCTATTGATGATGGAAGGAAATGTTAGCGGGATATAAACGCCAACAAAGAATGCGGAAACAAACGAACGAGGTGCGGCAGCCAAGGTGCCCAGGAACTCTTTCTTGACGAGAGACCACAATCGCTCGTTCTCCTTTGCGCCAGTGATGAGGATGCAGTGACCCGTCTGCAAGTTGAAGCTAGTGGGGGTGTGTAAGACACATTTTTCGATAATGGCCTTGATCTGGCCGTCGCTGATTGGGGAGGATGGTGAGAGGGAGTAGTGAGAACGACGGACCTGAATAAGTTCAACGTTTGATGTGAGTTAGTGGGTGGAAAAGAAGCGGAAAGGAATGCTTAGACTAACCATAATGGCGTCAAGGAAAGCTTGGGAGGCAGTCATTTTTTTCTCTAAAAGTAATTGGAATGGGATGATGGTTATGGGATTTGAGCCAGTGAGGAGAGGCAAAGCTCTGGCAGAATTTCTCCTCTTTATATACCCCTCCTCTCACGTCGCTTTAGAGCGAGCATGTCCCTATCGCCGTGAGAAGAGAGGAAGGAGCTGACGGCTGGAAATTTGCGGGGTTTCATCTCATCACTACGACCGAGGATCCGAGGAGCTTGGGGCGCAGCAGGGGCCTATGACCGAACAGGCAGCTTTCAAGGCTACCATTGAGAGCGCGCGGGGTCGAATCGAGTCTCGCGGACATCCAAGTCGCCAGCTCCCCAAATATCGTGAAACCAACCAAATTTTATGTGGGATGGAAACAAGACAAAAGAAATCATCCGTGTGACAGGTCCATGAATTTAGAAATGTCCTCGGACAAAATCTATTAAAAAGTCGATGAGCGGGTTCTCCAATTCCATTGCAGGGGGACCTTTCGTCTGCTGAGGACCTCAGCGCCATTAGCGATACGGAAATCAACTCGAGTGAAAGAGAGGTACGTTTTATGTAAGGTCAAGAATGTAAATCAGCGTAGAATCAAAGATAGCAGGCGTTGCGGTGGTATTTGGCAGTAAACTTAAGTTGATCTTGAGACCAAGGGAATTGGATAGCACCAGAGTTCGAAATCTGACCTGCTTTCTCTACGCTCCAGCGAGAAGGTGTTTGATTGTTTATCTTGTCAAACACACACACTTCTTGCCAGAATATCAGATTAATCAGCAGACTTTTCAAATGGGTATGCATTTACTTTCTATACGTTGTAAATCTAAACGCGCACAGCGCATATCCAATTCGAGGTGGAAGGGTGATTACCAGACCTTGACTGGAGCATCTGCCTCTTCAGGAGTATCGAAAACGTTGATTGGCCATTGTGGAGCGTACACTGTTATCAAGGACATACGACATGGTTAGTTATAAGGTGAGTCGGCGAGAGATGGACGAGGAGGCGCGATACGTACAGAATGGAGTGTTGTATCTAACGGGGTTAGCTCTCCCGACAGCAGAAATAGCCTCAAAGTCTTCATC
>MVAQ01000257.1:0-28214 GCA_014825775.1 Krasilnikovozyma curviuscula
TGAGTTTTTTTTTTTTTTTTTTTTTTTTTTACCGAGAGTACTTCGGGGCTCACAACTGCAACTAGATACTCCGCAAGGTTGCTCGCCCTCAACCAGAGAGATCTCAAAGCTCAAACGTTCCGAGGACAGTATCAAAGAGGGTATATCATAAAGTACAGATCGACTGATCTTCAGTCTAGCCCTCTTACAGGTGTGTGTGTTCCCCGTTGCTTTCTGAGAAGCATAGTGCTCTGCTCATTTTTCTCAACGTTTCCCGGCTGTTGCCTGAACTCCCGCAGGTCCTCGTCTTACAGTCTAGGCCTGTGCCTCTTACCGTCTAGTGAGTATTCGTTCCGTTTGTGGCTCGATGATCTATGGAGTGAACCCACTTTGTCCCAACTAGATTCTGCGAGCGCGTGTGGAATGGCGACAAGCTACACCCTGCCGAACTCAACTTCAAAATTCGTCTCAATGCGACGGTTACTCATCAAAGGAGGCTCTTTTTTATTCCTCTTGCTCATTCTACTGTATTCGTTTAGGAGCTCAGACGTCTGGCGGCCCTCCGCGACATATCTAATAGACGCGACTGCTGAAAACCCGACGCAGCTCGAATGCCCTTCGTATGATCGTCTGATACGGAATGATAGAGTTGGAAAGGAAGCCAGCGATGGTGCCCTTCGTGGAAGAGGGTTCAAGAAGAGCTTCAGAGGTGGGCTGTCGTTTGACTGTTCAAGGTGTTTGCCGTTACTAACTCTCATCCTTCGCAGATAACCTCAGAGATGACACGCGATATATCACAGCTTTTGCTAGATCTGGGTACAGTGCGTGAAAGCCACCGATGTTGATAATGAGCAGCAGCGCGACCTTTACTGATAACCCACCTTCCATCCAGCTAATCAGCTGATGGTCAATATGAATTTGCTCTTCTTGGCTTGTGAACTGAGACTGGATCGTACGTGATCCATTCTCTTTGCTCTGGCCAGTAATTCTCATTCCCATTCCCCTTCACAAGCTTCCGAACCTCTCGCTGTCGTCCCCATCTTGCCCCCAATCTTTGCAGACCACTCCTTCCACCTCAACATCGACTCCTCCCAAGCAGCACCTCCACTCCACTTCTCGGATGTATTTGACATAGACGCCCTCTCCGTTGCACTTAACATGCCCCTCGTCGAATGGAAGCAGCTAAAGCGCGCAGCGTCGTATCGACAGTCCGCGGCGGACCCACCGGAGAGAAAGATGGACGATAATGATCCTGATACCTGGGTCGAGTTTGAGAGTGAAAATAGAGAGTCCGAGAAGATGTATTGTTGGAGCGCATTCGAAAGTCAGTTGTGGAAAGGGTGGTATCGGAGTGGGCGAGGAGAGACAACTTGGCACGACGCGGTTTACGGTTTGGGTCAGTCGTCGTTGCTTACCTGTTGCTGCACGTTTGCTGATGCTCTGTACGGTTTTGGCATCAGATATATCGTACACTCCAATACCTCCGTCTTCAGTCAGTATCGTCCCCCGCGCAGGTGTTCCACATGTGATGTTCCCAGCCATCAAATCACTCCTCTCGCCACCCGATAGAACAAACGACTACCAAGAAGATTACCTCCAACGAGGCCTCATCTCTGATTGGGACTGGGCCGAGAGAAAGTACAACACGTTTAAGCTTTCACTCGCAGAACTTGAGAACCTTGCGCCTATGCTCGATCCGAATTATTTTGAGAACCGTCAGTTTCAGAATTCTACCTGGGCATGGGAGAAGTACCATGGTGATGCTTCTCTAACTGGGAATGAGCTGGCCAGAATTGTCGGAAAGGAATGGAAGCGTCCGGAGGGTAGCAATCTCGGCGAGGTCATTTGCTTCGATAACATGTATCACTTTTCGGAACGTGGTGCGGAGATCCGGGATTCGTGGAATCGGCCGAAAAATGCTATATGGGAGAAGGTGGGGAGGCATACGAGATTCACGAAGGAGATTCTAGAGTTCAGCGACGAGGTCGTGAGATCGGTGTTGGAGATCGATGATGGTGCTACACTGCCTCGGGTGAGTGTTTAATTCCCTGTCGTTCCTTATCTGACACCGGTTGACGCTCACTGTTGGTGCTCGTCTTCAGTTCATCTCTGTGCATATGAGGAGAACCGACTTCCCGGGCTTCACAGAAGGACTTGGACCGTTCGAGATAGAAGTGAATAAGATCAAACTCTCTTTGGGTCCTGACGTTCGAGTGGTGGTGACTAGTGACGATCGTACAGATACGTGAGCGCTTCTCCAGCCATTTTATGTCGAGACTGCTCTCTGACGATTCGATTCCCTGTCGAAACTAGGTTTCGACATAGGCTTAAAACGAATGGATGGGACTTGATTGATCATAGTAAATTATCAACACATGAGAGATTTGGGAAGGCGTGGGGTGAGACTATCGTCGACAGTGCGGTGCTGTCGATGGGGAGTGGATTCGTGGGAACCAGGGGTTCAACCAGTAAGTTCGCGCCTGTTAACTCATATTATACAACTAATGATGAATTATTGCTTATTTTTGCAGTGTCGATCATAGCAGCTCGTCGTGTCGAGACGTGGAATGAAGGTTTGACGGCGATGGTGTAGATATCTAGCTAGTATTTGTTACCATTTTCTTGTTGGCACTGGTAACAGTACAAAAATAAAGTGCACGCTTTTTCACCCTGAACAGAAGTCACAGAAATCATGCCTTCCTATGGAAGCTCAAACGGGAAACGAGGCGAGAGGTAAGTAAAGCTCCGGAATCCAGAGAGGTTAACATTAATGGGAATGCAGGTATCATACAAGACAACGCAATACCAAAACCGTAGAACTATGATTGATTTGACACCGTTCTAACATTATTTACAGCTCGCTACTGGCCTTGCGTCGTTCTATATGAATATTGACACCTTCTTGCGGCATCATCTTCTTGAAGGTTCGTCAAAGTTTCTAGAGGTCTAGTGGCTAAGGGGATGTGTCGTCAAGATTCTATATTGAAGGGAGTGTTTCGACCACTAACGGGCTTACCCCAATGAAGTGTTGCCATAGGTGAGCATTCCAAAAAGACAAAAAAAATTGAAAAAAAGCTTGCTAAATTCATGGCGTCAAAAGAAAGGATCATGACAGAATCACCCCTGATGGATAGCAATGGAAACACCTAAGCCAGCTTGGTACCAACGACCTCAACCTTCTCAATCAGCCCCTCACCTAACCTTCCAATCTCGCTAACAATAGCCTGCTCATTGGCCACGACCAACATTTTGTCCTCCATTCCCTTGACAAGTTTGCTCGAGAATGGTAGAGCAACTTTGAAGTTCCGTGGTTCAGAGGCCGATGGGTTCCAAAGCGCCCCGATGGTATTACTGCCGTGTTGGTCGTAAAAGAAGACCGCAGTGTCGGCGTAGATACGCTATGGGAGGAAAATGGGTTTATTATAAAGTTTGGACGGAGAAATATAAAGACTTCAAACAAAAGACTGACCTCCAGTTCTCTAACAAACATTAACGCAGGATCAAACTCAAACCTCATCTCTTTTCCATACGCTGAGTTGGCATTCTGAAGTATTGAAGCATTTTTATACTTTGAAGTCCATAAAGAATGGTCGGGGTTCAGGGATTCAAATGATCGTGGGAGCACAGAGGGTTTCAAATGGATGAGGAGCTGGTATTGTTGGAGAGGGGTTTGGAAGAGTTGCTACGAGGGGAAATGAAGCTAGTCAGCGAAATTCGGGAAACGTACTTTGACGAAAACACGACCTACCTGAGCCGAGAGAGGGCCCGACAGAATGCCATCGTCCAGAGCCGCCAATGTCGCACCAGCGAGAGCAACTACCCTACCCGCAATTAGCTTAGTAATCTTTCTGCTTCCAAACGCCCTTCCCTCTAGATCCTCTTCGGTCGCAACGAAAAGAAAGCCTTTCCCGCCCTGATCAGGCAGCTTAGATGCTTTAGTGAAAGATGTCCAAACTTCCTCCCTCTTCCCTTTAGGGAACTCAATCCTCCCGCCAGCTTCAACGCCAGCCGCCGAGTAAACGGGCACCATCAGAGGAGATGATTTCCAGTCCCATTCACTAGCCAGCAAAGATATGACTCTAACGAAGCCAGATTTTCCATCGGAAGGCAGAGCGTAGCGGGAAGGGTTGACAAACACTGACGCGACAATGAGCTCAATCATCTCGTCCGGAACATGGATCGACAGCATATGGCTGGAGAACCACCTCTTAACAAGCCGGACAGTTGGTGAGAAGGCGTTGGGGAAAGAATGGTGGATTGTTGAGATAGCCTGGTGGTGTCGCGGCAGGTGGTGGAATCGGAGTTCGTGGAGATCGAGCGCAACTTTTGCGGCTTTCCGAAGTGATGGTCTGACATTCTTAGTATCTTCAATCAATCGTTCCAAAAGCGTTTTCTCACGGTCGTGCCAGATTCGAACCCTGAACGCAAACCCGAGGTCGGGTAAGAAGACCTCGAAGCTGGCGTGGTCAGATATTGCTGTTGTTGAATCGGGTTGCTGGTCCTGATAGTGGTCGTCTAAAGCTATACGGCTGAGAGAACCCGGGACTTGGTTGGCCATCGCAGTTCCCATCGCTTCAAAGAACGCCAATTTGAGTTTCTGGATCGCCTCGAGGTCGTCTGCCCATTTACCCGAACTCTCAAATTGCACCACACACTCCAAGAGTGGAACGTATTTGAGGCAGTCTGGGGCCAATTCGAGTTTGTCGCCGTCGAGTGGGGTAGGAGCGAACGTCGAGGTATATCGAACGGCGGAGGAAACAGGGAAGATATTGAGGATGTCGAGCGGGATGTTGGTGAGGTTCTTAACCAACCGACTGAATTCCTGAAATGCCAGAACCGTTGGTCTGAATGGATCAACTCCATCGTCTGTCGTGGTGAGGGAGATGAGATCCGTCGCTGAAGTTGGTGACTTGATCAACGCGTTCCATCCCGTGCGACCATCGAGGGTGTCGACGTCGAGCCCAAAATGACGTTTTACAATCCACTCGACACTGCGGTAAGGAATCGTCTCTCTGCCTTCAGCAACAGAGACAGACCAGACGACGCTCTCGAGTGTTTCGTTGTTTTTGAACCGTCGCAGCTGCGATTTCTCGCTGCCCCAGAACTTCTGGAAATCTTCACACAAGGCTTTTTCTTCTACAGGGGGACCTTTGTCAACTAATCGTGTCGCTTGTGATGGGTTCATTACCAGACCGATGAATGTGATCGGCGAATCCTGTTCGCTTGAGCTGTCTGGAATTACTGACAAGGAAAAGACCGAAACAGTTCGTGCTCGAGTACCAAGTGCTCGGCGAATAACAGCTTCGATCTTGTTCCTTAAGAAAGGTAGTCGGGCTGGTTGGTCTAATCGTTCGTGTGGGACGGGAAAAAGGAGTTTACAAGTTGTGAGGTCGAGCCTAAAAAATATATAAAAAAAATAACAATTAAAAAGGTCACAGAATCAATAAACGGCATCAAAACAAAATGAGAGGAGTGCTGGGTAACCACCAAGATTGGCTTACTTTAGAACAATGTCCCACTCCTCGCCAATTTTCACCTGATTCAACCACAGCGTGCTGAATACCGTCTCCTCCGATCCTAAGCTCTCCAGTAGCCTTAAACACCTTGTTGCTTCGCTCTGAAGATATACCAACACACCTCGGGGGACATGAGCAAGGATGTTCACCTTCCCCTCAGGTTCCACAAATGTACCCGGAAACTGCTCTCCTCCCGCTGACTCTGCGAAACTAGCAGTTGCAGAGGCAGGTGAACGGAGAAAAACGGGTGTTGAAGTTAAGTCTGTGCCGGCCAAGAAGCTCATGACGCCGCGGAAGACCTGTTCAGGTGCCATGCCCCTCCCTAGCCGACCCCTCTCCTCCTTGTTCTTCGAAGAAGACTCAGAGCCGAGACGGCCACCCCAGATAAGGAAGCTGATGACCATACCCGTGAAGGTATCCCAGGGGCTTGATCCGCCGCATGTGAGGACGGGAAAGGACGCATGGCTGAGGAGCGGCCTCTTTGAAGCCCAGAGCGAGAGGAGACGCATCGTGTCGCCGAACGAAGGGAGGAACGTCGAAAGCGCGTGTAAGTGCGTGAGGTGTGCGGATGCGAGGGTAGTGGAGAGCACAAAAGAGTTGTACATTGGTGTGGATGGCACCGCGTCTATTGAGGATTGAGGTGGGCGGAGGGAGTTCTTCTCTGGCGCAAGCTTGGATGCGGGGAAAGCGCCGTCCGGAGTAATAGCGTGGATACGGATGAACAAATTGGTCTTGGTGAAGTTTGAAGTTGATGTTGGGGCGGTCGTGGAATGGATGAGGATGGTGGGGGACCGCGTGTCGTTGTTTTCGAACGAGTAGGTGGGTTCGCCAACGTCGACCCCCTTCTTGTTCGCTCGTAGTGACTCAGCAATGACACTGAGATAGAATGCACGCTTGTAGAGAACTCTATTATTAAGATAGTCCTTCTCCTGGAAGATCGACTCAGGCAACAGTACATGGACGTCGACCGGCTGCTGTTTTGATTTCTTCGGCTTGAGACCGGTAGAAAGAATATAGCTGCCGCCGATTCGGACATCTTTAGGTGTGTCGAACTTGAAGGTCCATTTTGCGTCGGGTGGTAGTGGTGGGGACGGGAAGGGAACCTTTGATGTTGATGGGATTGAGGAAGGATTGACAGCTGGTAAAGGTGGGAGAGCTAGGATGTGGGTTCGGAGTGCGTGAAGCGTCGACGACAAAGCTTTAGCAGCTGGTGATACACTGGAGTTTGGTGCATTTGGTCTGATTGATTCCAGTAACGCATTGAGCTGGAGACCAAACAAGTTAGACTTTGAGTTCGAGGTAGATTGGAGGACTAGGGAGGAAAGGCGGGTGTAGACAGTAGTCAATGAGGTGCCGAGCAACGAAATGTAAATGTTATGAGTTACTCACGCTGAATTTCTTCGTTCGTTGGCGGTTTGTAGAGCGATGAACCTTTCTTGGCCTCGTAGGTTCGAGCGACATTATCAGAAACCTTCGTCACCGTCTCAGCACCTTCCATTAGCTCCTCGTCAGACTCTCCTTCCTCTTCATCACCTTCACCATCATCTCCACCACCAACAACATCATCATCATCATCATCTTCATCATCTTCATCCTCGCTGTTTTCGTCGTCGTCGCCTTCTTGATTCGGGTTGGCTGCCCTTATCATGAGATCTTCACCATCGTCACTGATAAACTCTTCATCCCCATCAGAATCCAGACGGGGAGTTTTGATCTGAGCGGGCAACCACGAGCAAAGGGGGAAGAAATGTCGGTTGAATTCTCCCATTACGATATTAGAGTAAATTTGAGAGCTATCAAGCTCACCTGTTTCTTGTGGGAAGACGATGAAGCAGCTGCCGTAGCCTTCCTCTTTGTTCCTGACAACGACATCTTCCTACTTAGTATTTTGGGTAGACTAATGGGCGTTCACAATCACTCTTTCTGAAATTTTGAAACTCGACGATGAAAGGCAGGGGACGCCACGAATAAAGGGATCAATAGATAAAAGGAGAAATCTACCCCTTAGTATGTATAAGGGATCAGTCTGAAATGGTTACAACCATATTAGGTGTCTCTTTGTCAAAACCAAATTTTTATCTCAGCACCGTGGCGCGCTCTCATTAAGAATTTCTATCTCGAATTAGATACGAACCACCAAACCTGACAGCAAAATGAGTTCAAATCTGTCGGAGCTGCTATCGACGAGCCAGCACACTCTCGCTCTGCCAGAAGGCAACCACGACATCTCCCTTCAGGCCCTCACCCAAACGCAACAACTCTTCAACAAATGTAAGAGCGAACCCATTTGCTTTCTCTGTCGAGTTGTCCTAACAAGTCCCTCTTTGTGTGTTCCTACAGCCCTATCAGCAGAAGCTTCGTCCCTACCACACATACACCAGCTCCTCCTCTCGATCCTCCAGCAGCCCCCGAAGCTGCGTTCTCAATCGTCGTCCTTCGTCCCACCTGCAGCAACAGCAGCGACAGATCTTCTCCCCCCGACACCTTTAGACGCACTATATATCGAAGATGTCGATGCTGAACAGGTTTGGGAGCAACTAGAGCTCAAGACAAAGACGTTTGTCGGCGTCCTCAAGGAGTTTGGACTGCTCGATGGCGTGGAGAGGGACGACGAGGTCGTCGATGAAGGGGAGATGGATGGTAGGGGCATAAGTGATAGTGACGATGACGAGGAGGATGAAGGCAGCGAGGAAAGCTTAGACATGGATGATATAGATATGGACATGGGGTCTGAGGATGAAGACGAGGCCGAGTTGGACGGGGAGCTGGAAGGTGGAGTCGAGTTCGATGACGATGATGAGGATGAAGATGGCTTTCACGACGAAGAGGACGACGAAGAGGAGGAAGATGATGATGATGATGTGTCCGACGAGGAGGAAGAAGAGCGCGGCCCTCGAATTATCGACCTCGACGCACCAGGTTCACGCTCCTCTTCATTGAGCAAAAAGTGCGCGGTTCCTTCATTTCTTTCTTCTATCCCATTGTTGTCCCCATCAGATGCTAATTTTCCCGCGCCGCCCCCCGCTATAGGTTTTCACCCCTCGACGATCCCTTCTTCAACCTCCACGATTTTAATGCCGAGACTTTAGCGGCGGAAGCGCTCGAGTCCTCCTCTGGTAAACTCGGTGACGATGCGTCTGACTCCGATGATGAGGACGATGATATTGACAACATGGACTTTGGGACTGACGCCGGCGTTGATATTTGGAAGAGCGTGGATGGTGGTGTTGGAGATGATAAGGATGAGTTGTTCGATATGGGTGGAATAGACCTTGGTGGAAAGGGCGGAGATCGTGAGTTTTGGAGTTTGCGCACCCTGCTTTTGTGTCACTGACCTGCTTTTTCTTCACAACATCAGAAATCAAATACTCGGACTTCTTCTTGCCCCCCAAACCCATAAAAAAACCTTCCCCCGAAACTGCCCCTTCTGGAAAAGGAAAGGCGAAGTATGTCACTTCAGAAGAAGGCGATGAAATGAGCGATGAGGATGCGGAAGATGGCGAGGAAGATAGCGAGGTAGAGTTTGACGACGACGAAGCTGGAGAAGACGATCTGATGGATATGGATGACGCCGAGGAAGAGTCATCAATCAAGAAATCTTTCAAGAAGGGTTTACTGGACGACAGCGATGATGAAGAAGAAGGTGGTAAGTACCAATTTTTCTTGCTGTTATATGCGCCTCCTCTGACTATTCCTTGGCATCAATACCAGAACAACTCTCTGCCCACGAGAAGCGCCTCGCGACGCTCAATGCGCAAATCCACCGGCTCGAGCAGCAGAACGTCGGAAAGAAGGATTGGACACTGATTGGTGAGGCGTCTAGCAAGAATCGACCGCTCAATAGTCTGTTGGAGGAGGACCTTGATTTTGAAGCTGTGGGGAAAGCTGTGCCTGTGGTGACGGAGGAGAGCGTGAAGGGAATTGAGGAGATGATCAAGAAGAGAATTCTGGATGTGAGTTTTGGTCCTATCGTTTAAGGCGTTTGCGTGCGCTCTGACGCATCAAGTATTCTACTTCCTGTTTTTCAGGGCAGCTTTGATGACGTTGTCCGTCGTAAAGAAATGGATGCCAAGCCCTTCCTCCCTTCGAGGTTCTTTGAGCTCCAAGACTCCCAGTCGTCGAAGTCCCTCGCTGAGATTTACGAGGACTCTTACACTGCATCTTCATCTGGAGGAGGTGTAGGTTCTTCCAGTGGACTAGATGATCGGGATGGTAAGCTGAAGAAGGAACACGACGAAATTGAGGCAGAGTGGGACGCGATTTGCTACAAGTTGGACGCATTGAGTAACGCCAACTTTACGCCCAAATTGGTACATTTTTTTTGTTTGCTCGCTTGTTCTTTCTCTTTGTGTTTACTGATTCTAACAACATTTACAGCCCAAGGTCCAGATTCAAACGCTGTCCAACCTTGCATCTACCAGTCTGGAGACATCCCTTCCACCGATACTATCCACCTCTACTCTCCTTGCTCCAGAAGAGATCTTTACTCCTTCAGCGTCTGACCTGCTGTCCAAGACGGAGCTCACCCCAACACAGAAGAAGGCACTACGCTCCAAGGAGAAAAAGAAAAAGAAAAAGGAACGCATGCAGCTCGACAAAGCGGTGGACAAGTTTGCTAATGCAGGAAGTAGGAAAAAAGGTCGCAAGGGCGAAAAGGGGGAGAAGGATAAGGCGCTCAAGAGCTTGCTTAAGAACGGTGCGAAGGGAGTGACAGTTATTGGGTCGAAAGCGGACGCGACGAAGCAGGGAAAGAAGAAGAGCACTTAAGTGCCAGGAGCTTAATAATTTTGTGTCTTCAGTCTTTTTTATCCCACGATGTCTTGACTGCAAATTTAATTTAAACCATCTCATCAACAACAAGAAAGTCACTCGCTCTGAACGCCTTATTTACTCAAATTATCGAAGTTTCGCCGCGCACGGATAGTAACCGTCTCTTCCTGAGCTTCCTCTGACTTCCAGCCACATTCTCCTTCTCACTCGAAAAGTAACATAATGGTCATGTCAATGGAAGAATTCGGTCAGTGTGACCTGAAGGTTCTGGTCTCCAAGCTCACAACTGCAGAGAAAATATCTCTTCTGGCGGGTGAGTAAAACCGTTCGGTCGTTCCATTCTTAGGTTTCATCTAGTCATATTTTCTCTGATCCTGTAACCTCCAATAGGGCCTGATTGGTGGACAACGACCACCATCGACAGAATAGGCGTCCCAAGGTGAGTTGGGACACCTCCCTTTTCTGCATCCCGGCGTTTTATTTCGGGAAAACTGTAGTTTCTTCTAACAATGCTTTTTTTTCCGGTCCTAAATCCAAACCAGAATCAAATGCTCAGATGGTCCAGTGTGTTGATTTCCTTCTCCTACTTCTTCTGTCTGGCTCTCCCCTGACCTTTGTTTCTTCGTTGGTGGTTAGAACGGTGTCCGTGGCTCCTCCCATTTCCTCCCAACACCGGCCCAGTGTATCCCCTGTGAAACCGCTTTGGGAGCCACATTTAACACTTCTCTCATCAAAGAGGTTGGTGGGTTATTGAGTCGTGAATGCCGCGCGAAGGGCTCGTCATTGCTGCTTGCGCCAACTTGCAACATTCAGAGGAACCCTCTCAATGGAAGAGCTTTCGAATCGTTCTCTGAGGTATGTGGCTTTATGGCTGTTGTGCTACTCTGAATTTCAAGCTCATCGTTGCATTCTTTCTTGATGAAGGATCCTCACCTTTCTGGAATGATGGCTTCAGGCTATGTCAACGGATTACAAGATGGCGGCGTCGGTGCTACTATCAAGCATTTTGTGTGTAACGACATGGAAGACGAGAGACTGAGTGTCAATGTGGTAGTTCCAGAGCGAGGTTCGTCGTTTCCGCTCCTATCTCAAAGCCTCACCCTAACATGGCAAACCTGCAGCGCTTCGTGAGATCTACCTCATGCCTTTCCACTTAGCCCAGAAGTATTCAAAGCCTTGGGCATTCATGACCTCCTACTCAAAGATGAACGGTACCCATTGCTCGGAGGATAAGAGACTCTTGCAGGATATCCTCAGAGGCGAATGGGAGTTTGACGGAATGGTCATGTCTGGTAGGAAAGTTGTCGAAGTCGATTTGATGTGTTTGCACTGATACAACTTGTGAACAGATTGGAGTGGCACGTATTCAACCGATCTCGCTTTGATCGCCGGGTTAGATCTCGAGATGTGAGCCTTTACCCTTTCCTTTCCCGGTCAGACTTTCTTGACTCTGTTCCCTTAGGCCTGGCCCTACTCGATGGAGAGGTTCTCTGGTAAACCATCTCATGCACGCGGGCAAATTTACAATGGCTGATCTCGACAAGAGAGCTTATGCCATTCTACAGGTCAGCATTTTAACTGTCTTCTCCACTGGAACATATAAAATTCAGTGACTAATCCCTTTGATAATCTTATCAGGTTGTTCAACGCGCAGTCGTTGCCGACCCTGAGATCGTCCGTCGCAACAGCGAGAAGGAACGTATTTGGGAAGACCAAGCAGACTATGACCTCAACAGACGGACAGCAGCCGAAGCTATCGTCCTCCTCAAGAACACGAATAATGTCTTACCTTTGGACTTGAAGAAGATCAAGAAGATTGCTGTCATTGGCCCTAACGCTAAGACTCGCACAGTTTCAGGAGGTGAGTGATCCTTGCTGAGAGCGGTTTTCTTCAACGCTGATGACAATTGTGGTGCGCGCAGGTGGTTCCGCATTCATGACATCAAGCTACGTTGTGACCCCTCTTGATGGTATCAAGGCTTCTCTTCAAGGAACAGATATCGAGTTGAGCTACGCTCCTGGTTGTTACGGAACGAGATACCTTCCTATGCTCGACGGCTGGATAACAACCCCAGACGGAAAACTTGGTGTAAGCTCTCCTATCATGACATTTTATTTGGACTTGTCTTGATTTTGAATCTCTTCAGTGGACCGCTCAATTCTTCAACGAAGACCCTGCTCTTTCAACCACCACAGAGCTCGCCTCCGTCACCCTTGTCTCCACTCGTCTAAGAATCAACGACGACAAGCCTGCTGGACTTGCGGAGTTCTTCCACCTCAGAATTACAGGCCATATCATCGCTGAAGAAACTGGTCCTTTCGAGCTTGGGCTCTCGTTGGTCGGAAGGGGAAGGGTGTTTGTTAACGGCCAAATGGTTGTTGATAACGGAATGGAGTCCAAGCAAACTCCAGGCCCAAGCTTTTATGGACTTGGAACAATCGAAGAGACGGGAGTTATTGACTTTGTCAAGGGAGAAAAATATACAATTGTTGTTGAATACACCAACGTCCCACTACCTGTGAGTATTGTCCTGGCACTCTTCATTAATCCGGGACTGACGGCCATGTATGTGTCACAGATCTCTGAGGAAGATGCTGGCAAAGGTCAACCCCCTCTTATGATGGCTGCTTTACGAGTTGGGGGTGCACCCAAGATTGAGAAGGAACCTGCTATGGTGGAAGCTGTAAAGCTGGCTTCGGAAAGCGATGCTGTTGTCTGTGTGATCGGTAAGAATATATATTTTTTTGTTTCTATCTATTTCGTTTTCCTCTCTATATAAATTAATACTTTGATTCTTATTCTAGGTCTCAACATGGACTGGGAAGCTGAGGCGTCTGATCGTGAGGACCTTTCTCTCCCGGGGGCTACAGACGAGCTTGTCTCCCGGGTACTCGCTGCCAACCCCAACACTATTATCATCAACCAGTCAGGATCATCTGTTGTATTCCCTTGGATAGATATGGCAACAACTGTCGCTCAGTCTTGGTTCGGTGGAAATGAGACGGGTAACGCAATCGCAGATGTTATCTTTGGTAAAGTCAACCCAAGCGCGAGGATGCCTTTGACGTTCCCGAAACAGATTGAAGATTGCACCGCATTCTTGAACTGGGGTGCCGAAGCTGGAAAGGTTACTTACGGGGAATCGATCTATGTAGGTCACAATGTTCAATGTAGTGATTCTGGAGTTGACAGCAATTCTTTGGCAGGTTGGATACAGAGGTTATGAGATTACCAAGAGAGAACCTCTCTTTGCTTTTGGTGAAGGTCTTTCATACACCACGTTCTGTAAGTGCCCTTTTGGCCTTTCCTCAAAGCTAGCCCTCATCGCTTTTGCGTTACCACCTAGCCTGGTCTCCTCTCAGCATTACCTCTTCAAACACGGCTTCGACTGCAAACGAAATATCCGTGAACCTTTCCATCACGGTCACGAACACCGGAACCCTGCCGGGTAGTGACGTCGTACAAGTCTACGTCTCTGACCCATCATCTTCCTTCCGTCGACCACTGAAGGAACTCAAAGCGTTCTCCAAGACGATGATTCTTGGCCCTGGCGAATGTCAAACCCTGGAATTCGAGCTGGACAAGCTCGCATTCAGTTATTATGACGATAGGCAGATGAAGTGGGTTGCTGAGAAGGGCATGTTTGTGATCAAGGCAATGCAGAGTTCGAAGGAGTCGAGCTTGAAAAGCTCAGTTGAATGGACCCTGAGCGACACCTTTGGCTGGACGGGTTTATAAAATACTGTGTTATTAGAGACATGCATGATCAATCTAGACTTTATCTTTGCGGTCTGAGGACAACTGTGGTAAACGGGTATCACTTATATAACTAAGGCAAGGTAACAGTAATCAAGAAGAAACGAAAACGAAATTAAACAGGGAGGACCAAGAATCTAACAAGCCATAGGCAGGGAATGACCTCTCATCTACTACTCATCACCTTCACCATCGTCTTCCTCCAGTTCGCCAACTCTGTCTCTTAACTCTCCATACAACGTCTTACCCCATCCTTCAATCCTCTCAGCCGTGAACTCTTTTGCCATGAAATCGAGGTTCTTGATCCACTCCTTGTCGGGTTCAGACTCGAGGTTGAGAGGGTGGTACGTGACACCTTCTATCCATTTCTGGCCGGTGTTGACTCGTTTGTACGTCAGCTTGAAGTACAGACCTGGCAACCGAAAAAAAAAAAAAAAAAAGAACAGTATTGAATGTCAGAGAATGGCTGGAAATCCAAAACGAGAGCATGACTGACTTCTTCCTTCTCTGACAAACAAGCAGCTGAACACCTTCTCCTTAGCACCCGTTGACGCGTCCTTCGACATCTTGTAATCTGTGACAGCCAGATCCGTCAACTCTTCATATAGCTTCACTTTTTCTTCAAGGACCTCCAAAAGACCACCTTGTGCTCCTGCAGTCAGGACAGTGGCTTCGACAGCTGACGACATCGGCGCTGACCCTAGCGGTTGAGATGAGGTCGGTGCGACTGCAGAAGACGCTTTGGCTGACGAAAGCTGAGATTGAAGCTGCTTGGAATAAGTAGTTTCTGTCTGAAGATCCTTTCTCAATGATTTATCTGGGAACAGAAAATGTGAGGACTTGAGTATTACATGTAGTCCAACACGACTGGAGGCCGACTTACTCTTTAATTCAGAATCCTTCAAAGACTTTTCCAGCTCTTTGATCTTCTTATCTAATTCAGAAACTTTTGCCGGAACTGGCGCGGCAACAGGGGCGGTGACATGGTGCGCAGTGGAAGTGGTTAGCGTTGAAGAAGCAGATGTGGGGAGTTGCTGTAGGCGGCTAATTTCAAGAGCTTGTTTGGCAACTTTTTCCTGCAGAAGCGCGATGACTGAACGTTGATCTGGGAACAAAGGAAACACAAAATGTATGAGTGTGACGCGCGAACCAATCAGTAGGAAGTCGTTATCACTGCAAAATAACTTACGTTCACTTCTTTTCTCTGACTCCGCTCTGTACTCATCGAACAGTTTCTGTGTCTCATCCTCCTGCAGAGTTACGATCGTGTCCAGTTTCTCAGAAAGCGTCGTGTTTTCTTTCCGAGAGGATTGGAGGAGCTTCTGGGTCTGTGAAAAGACAAGCACGAAATAAGCCAGATGTTCGACTGAGATAGATGTAAGACCAGTTTCTCATCCAGCAGGGACAGCCTCCCAGAGAAATGGCCAGCAACATAGTTGGTGCTTGTCTCTCCTCCCGCCTCACCACCCACCCAGGCCCAAAAAAAGAACTTACTTTGACCAACTCGTTCCTCAGATCCTTTTCAGCAATAATTCCAGAAGTACCCTTCCCATTGACAGTGTTCCCACTAACGCCTTTCCTCGCAGGTTGGAACACAGTCTCCCCAAAGACGTTTCCTCTTCCTGTTGTGCCACTCAGGTCCATATCCACGTCCTCCTCATTGTCATCCTGTATCTCTTGAGGAGTAACTAGGGTAGATTTGGAAGCAGCTTTTGCGGGCGGTTTCGTAGTTTTCCCTGCGGCGGCTGCTTTGTTAGCGGTCGAGCTTGAGGACGACGAGGTGGGCCTCTTGGTTGGTGCTGTCGACACTGTTTGTTTCTTCGTTGGCTTGGATGAGGTAGACATGGGAACGAAGCTGCTTTGTTTCTTTTTCACAGGGGAGGTTTGGTTAAACCCTACCACGGGAAAGGAAATAGGAGAAAGAAACAAGTCAGCATTTTCGCAACCAATCCAACCAGCTCTCCTTCCTATTCCTCATTGGAATTACTCACCTTCCATACCATCGTCACTCTCTTCGTCTTGCTGTTGTTGCTGCTCCTTTCTCGAGGTCGCCGTCGTCGTAGAGGGTCGAGTGTTTGTTGAGTGAGTAATCATCATGCCATCGTCCGAATCTTCAGCGGAATACATCCTTTCCTGCAGATATCTTTCAAAGGGACCGATTTAGAGAACAACTTTGGATTGTTGTGTGGTGAATTTGATTAGGTGGCAGAACGAAGGGACTTGCTTCCCTTTGTTTTTTTCGAAGGCGGACGCGTTGATTTTTTTCCCATTTTTGAAAATTATGATATCTTTTTCTAGCACCTTGTCAATGAATAGCGTACATACTTTCAGTGAGGACCTTAAATTGATGACATCTTTCTTTGAAGGTGCGTCGCAATTGAGAAAAATCATCAATCTATATGTACCAAACGAAGTTGCAACATTGCTTTGGATGCCCTTATTCACAATCCCTTTTTGCTCGTCTATCAATCAAGGATTTTCTACAGCATAATCAGCAGTAGTAGCATTGAGCACCGTACTCATAGCAGCCTCTTTATACGCTTTTAGCTGACTTCGCGCCTTCGCCGGAGACGTACTGAAGAAATCAGCAGGCAAATAGAGAGTAGTTCAGCGGCTGGATCAGAGGGGAAACTTTGGCGGTGAGACTACGTTGTGATGCGACTAACCCAGTAGTTGATGAATCTTCCCGTTTGGACAATTTGAGCAGCGCAGTTTGTTGCGTGGCACGCGAAGAGGAGGCTAGAAATAAAAACAGACGATAAGAATAAAAGAACGGAAAGAAATGGAGAACAGATAATTGTCAGTCATTGATCAAAGAGACAGGACTGTAGTCACTAAGATTCGCAATCGTGTTGAGGCGGCGATGAGTTGGGTGAGAGGTGAGGTACTATTAAGGATTTGAGCGGCTCGATCGCTACCAGTGTCCAATCTCAGTGTCCCCCGCCCCAAACAAAATGACCAAAATGACCACCTAAGGCTAAAATCCAACCAGGAGAGACATCAGCAATACTCACTAATTCCTAGGCTTTACATCCCATGCAAACTTCATGAAGATAGCGCTATAACCAGCCATGGTTGGTGACATCACACCACTGATCATCGTCTCGTCTTTCCTAATGTCGGAGAGAGCAGCCAAGGGCAGACCCCAGTTGGCGACCTATTTGAACAGTGAGCGACAAGGAGATGAGAGCAAAGTCGGCATTTGACGTAGAAAGGAGAACAACATCAAGAATGTTTATATTAGAGAGATGGCAATGGGTTGAGAAGGAAATAGTGAAGCAATTGCCGGAAGGATGAAAGATTGGAAATGCGTACACGACAATGATCAGTCCAAAGGTTGATCTGAGATAAGAAGGAGGTAGAGGCTTGAACTTACAGGACCCCCTATACATTGCGAGACATATTGTTGATTTCACAGAAAACCATCAGGATCGATAATGTGGGTTGAACAGAGCGGTAGGTCAGAAGGAGACAAGTCCGAGTGAAGTAGAGAAAGACGACGACGACGATGAAAAAAAGAAAGAGGAAACGTATTGATTAGTGCCCGTCCAAGGTAAAAGTGGTCAGACGAATTCAGCAATGCATGTAAGAGAGAGCGGACTAGTGACCTGGGCAACGTCAGTCACCCCATCAGCGATTACCCCCCTCCGTTTATAGGCAATTAGAAACTCGGTAGCTCCCCACATGCTCCAATGCCATTTCTCACCCACAGGAGTTGTCAATGAAAAGCCCTGGGGCTCGTCGGTCAATTTAGCTGTTGACCGACCCCGTCAATCACTGGTAGTTGTTCCTAGAGTCTGTTCTTTTCTAGAAGCTAGAAGATTGAAGATTCCGGTTTGCTTACAGAAATGAGTAGCTGGACGGAGAAATAGCGACAGAATTTCGTCAGTATGCTCATTATATGGCATTCCCACCGTTTTTCGTTGTCCTTTCTTGGAGCACTACTCACAAAAAAAGTATTTCTTTCCCTCTGGTGAAGAGAGGAACTTGATCACTTGCGCCATCGTTTTGAAAGGGACAGTTGAAGGAAGGGGAAGGTCAAGGATAGGTGGGGGAAAGAAGGTAGCGTCGTCGTCGAAGGCACCCTGGATGCTAATACGGCGCGGCAGTAGAGATGAGCAGTGGAGGGGGCGACTCGCAATAGAACAGGGAACCAAGTTCCTACTGTGTCAATAGAGATTAGTCTACAATCTCGTTATACAGGACTCTAATTCTACTAGAGGTCAGAAATACTTTCTGCAATCAGTGAACAAGCTGCGCGACTTTCTTACAACATGAGAAAAATCAGATGGAACAAGCAATGGATCGTAATAGAATGTGTATATGTATGAACCACCAGCCCTCTGTCCCAGTTCCAGAGAAGTTCTATCCAGCAAAGGATAAAACAGACAGCAAAGGACAGAAGGGCGTTGAGACGTCCAAACCTCAGTCTCCTGTTTTCTTGACGCTCGACTTCACCTAGAAGGTTGAATCAGAAGGAGCAACAGAAGGAAACTCATTAGTAGAAAAACAGGGGTCCTCTATGCCGCACAGAATAGAGTGGTCGAGGGAAGAAACAACGGGTCCAGGGACAAATTTGCGGTTTTGTTGGTCAGTTCGCCACAGAATAAGGATTCCCTTTTGTTTTCTGTAAATAGAGGAACGATTGAGAACGAAGAGTACTTCGCTTGTGCTAGAAAGCTGCGCACTGAGAACAAAAAATAAAATAAAATAAAACACGAGTTGGGGGCTCTTGACTCTGAAAAGGCTTCGCTGATGTGGAGCGTTTTCTCGACAGAGGAAACTTTTTGAAGAAAACATGTGGTTATACTTTGTAGTACAGCCAATACTACCTGGATCTTCCAGTAATGTTAGCGCGCGATGTGGCTGCCAAGAAGTCTATCGTCTCAACCAATCACTAACCCAACTATCTAGTCAACGCCAGCTTTTCACTTCTTTCAAAGAACTCCAAGATTGCCTTCCTGACTTCAGCAGGCTTCTCTAGGTGCACGCCATGGTTTGCGTCTGGAACAATCTCCACCCAGCACAGATTGCCGCCGATACACTTCTTGATCTCCCAACTTTGGTTGGTTGGGCAGATCCAATCCATCTCACCCGCCACACAGAGAACAGGAAGCCTTGCTTCTGAAAGGACGGAAAGATTGTCGCGATAGTCGAAGAATTTTTCCCCTGGGGAGTAAAGCGCATTGTGGGATCGCGCGTTGGGGTAGGCATTGAGGGAGCCTGCGAGAGCGGCGTTGGCATCGTAGTGCTCTGAGTAGAGGGGCCCGAGAGCGAACATGATGAGCCGCATTTCGAGATCATTTTGGACCTGCGCACCATATAGGAATCGAGATGGTCAACAAGGCGTCATGACACTGGAGGGATACGATCAATTAAGCACACTGACCGTATCGGTAAAGATTTTAGTGAGCATTTCAGGTGAAGCGTTCGGCGCTTTGTGAATTCTTTCCTTCAAGTTTTTCATCGCGTCTTCTTCTTGGTGATAGGATGGAGCTGTACCTCGAAGGCTATGTGACATTAGAGCGTGTCAAAGGGATAGATCTGTTCTCAAACGACATCCCCACCACTCACATTAGATGAGATAAGCCTTCATAATATCTGATTGCTGTTCTGTGTTCGTCATTTCACTCCCATCAGTAAACGTTGCCTATAAGAGGGGGGAGGGGAGAGAGAAGGGGGGGCTGACGTGGGCTAGTGCGAACCCCCCTCCCCCAAGGCAGGAGACTTACAACTGAGCAATGAAACCACCGAAGCTTCCTCCCAGCAACACCATTTTTCTTCCACCTAGGACGACCTTGCGGAACTCTTCGACATCGTCGCTCAGTTGATTAAACGTTAGAGGGTCTTCAGAAGACGAGAGGCCGTGTCCACGCCTGAGAGTAAAAGAGGATCACTTTTGCGTTTGACCCAGCTACTAGTAGAGGAAAGAGTTCTTGTCAAACGCACATGTCGAGGCCGATCAGATAGTGGGTTTCAGCAAATGGAAGAAATGATGCGAAGTCCTTCCCGTGAGAACCATAGCCCCGACCACCTGGAGCACACGCACAACGGGCATGTTGAAAGCAGTTTTAGAAAAAAAAAGTACTCTTGGAGAAGCTTCAGACAATAAAAAGGTGTTTGTACCGTGTAAAATCATCATTGGAGGGTTCGAGGGATTACCTGCATATCCATAATGCAATTTAGCTCCGTTGAGGTCGACAAAGGATCTTCCTTGTGTTATTTGAGAAGAAAAGTTAGTGACCATGCTGGATTGAACAGGAAAGGAAGGGTTGGCGAGATGAAGGTGGACGTCGGAGAAGACCTCCGGCGGGCGTCTGCACACCCAGACCATTCAGTCGACCTTCTTAAGCTAGGTTAGATCAGTAAGTCAACAGATGCATTGCAGAAGAATTGATTTTCAAAATCAATACCATTATTCTCCCCAAATCTCATCTAGTGTAGTGACGATGGAAGTATATTGGACGAAGTGACTTGGAACGAAGATTTAATAGTCGCTAACAATCTCCAATGAACAGAAAGACTTGAACTCCAAACGGTCTAGGCAAATAATTATATGAAAGAAGTAATCGCTGTACGGGAACTTGGAAGATATGAAATAGGTTGACAGCGCTACATATGCGCCGAAGAGTGATCTCGGGAGGTAAAGTGAAAGTACGATTTGATTCAAAACCTTAGGGCTCTACAGCATGTATTAAGTTGGCTATCGAATTCCATGAAGAATAATGCAGGTGCTCTGAAGACAACGAGGAGCCGAATGTAGCAGCTGGAAAAGAGGTTTTTACACTACAAAGCCTTAGAGTGAAAGCCGAGGGAGAAGAGAGTTCAAGGCACAAAATGAAATCTCTCTCTCTTGATCAATAAAGCTAGAAAGGAAGAGATATGCGCCGTTGCCGCTGATTTTTTAAAACGTAAACATTTTGATCACAGGAGGAAATAATAGATCAACGGCAGCCGCTTAAGCAACTATTACAGAACTTAGATCAATGGAGCTATGGAACTGATCCATGACTGGTACAATGGGGACTATTGTGAAGTAGCACAAAAACGAGATGCCATCATAGTGTATTCAAGAAGGTTCATTTCCAGCTCAACGAGAAGCGAGCAAGAGAGATGGGAATTCTACAGAACCTAAAAGAGGATTAAACGGTTAAATCTATCCTAGCATCCATGAAGAGCAGTAGCATTTACGGTGGGAAGAAGCAACGTGTCAAATCTTCAACACGATGAGCATTTTCTTAAATAACTGAAACTCAGGGATCCTCCTTCAATAAAGGTTAAAATTCCATCATGGGGTAATAAATCTGATAAAAAGCGCCAAAGGCGGTGGGTCATCGTGGGAAGTGATTGAATCTGGAAAGCAAAACCAACACGCTCCTTTCGTAAGGTTGACAGCAGCTTGGGGTTGAATTGAAGATCCAAGAGGGCCGCCTAGGTGTCCTTTTATGTTACCGATATTCCTCCGCCAAAAAGATATTTACAAGAAGGCTTGATAATGACGCGCAACGCAAGGGCGTGTTTCAAATACCCGTCTCCAAAGTCGCCCATCAACTTTACATATTCATAAGTCTGGGTTTTTATTTTTCAAGTTGAAAGAAGATTCTCATACGTTTCCGTCGACTGCTTCGGTCTGACCGAAGCTTATAGGCCAAGATCACTGGCCCATCTTCAACAACAACAGATTCGCAAAGATCGTTGGGATGGAAGGAGAGCCATAACAGGAGGGTGTGTCTTAGAGCGAGCTGAATAGAAAAATCCTCTTCAGAAGATGTGCTCATTTCTCAAGTATCATGCCTGAGAAACTCCTCTGATTGAGCTCTAGGTAGGAGGTGTCAAAGAAGCAATGAAACGCCGCAAAGAGTTCCGGAGTTCAAGCAAGATAGACTGGCAGTTTCGCAGCTTTCTTGTTGGATGAGAATTCAGAGCAGCTGAGTAGCAGCTGTGTGGAATATCAGCTTGGAGATAATGATGCACAGGGCAGAATGGCCATTGATAAGGAGAAAGGGGAGTTTAAGAGAGATAAAATGGTCGTAATCACTGGAAGCTCCGTCTTTTAATCGTTAATGGATTGCATTCAACCATCGCAACCATCAGTGTGGTCGCGCACAGGCCACTTGTAATACATTCTGTATAGGTCTAGTCTCGACAAGCGAGAAAAGAAAGTCGAGCGACGGTCGGGCGCATACCTTCTCTGCCTCGCATCTAGGGAAGCCTATCTAACCCAGACTGCTTTCTCACTTCCCTCTTCTTCTATTGGAAGTTAGTGGCCTTCTCTTTCTCCTGCTCTTGACCGTCTTGTGTGTTGCCACCGCGGCCTTCACTTTTTCACGAGGGCTCTCTGCTTGACTTGCTCCTCACTGCTTCAGTCTCTTTCCCGTAGGAAGAAGACAGGCAACACAGAACTCAACCAACAGTCCAACAGTAACCCCAATACATACAGTAGAAGAAGCTACTTGCCGAGCTTCTCTCAGTCACCCGCCCACTCGTTTTTCTTTCTCCCAGAGGAAAATCGAGCTCGTAGGTTTCAGATACCTAATCAAACCAGTAAGAGACAGACCAGGTAACTCAGGTGAGCATTCCCCCGTCTATATGTACCTCAGAGAGGTGGATTTGCTGGATTGGATGCCTCAATGGTGGGAATTGGGTTTTTAGCCATGACGATTTCTCACTCGGCTCCTTGTCGAGGAAGAAAAAAAAAATGAAGGCTGTATGGATGAGAAGACAACAGGACTGGATTCAACTGGTGTGATTCTTGCTATCCAGCTTTCTGTTCTTGCCTTGGATCGATTACTGTCACTCAGGGGGGATCGAGACGGTCAGGTCGTGTGGGATTGGACGGCCCACATTGATTGCAATGGCACCTCTTCACCCGCCCACCTCAGTCTCGTCACTCTTTGCCAAACCAACTCAAACAACGTCAGGTATATCGGACTGCTCTTTGCTATCTCAGTCCAAGTACTGGACGTTTAGGCATTCCCGTTTAGGTTCTCCTTCGTTGGACTTTAAATTTCTCCAGCGACGTTCTCGTTCGGTCTCCCGTTACTTCGACCTTTAACTAATCATTCATACATACAACTCGCTCTGACTGACATTCTGCTCTACTCCTGTAATCTTAGAATTCAGGTTCTTGTTCTTGCTCATTCACCCTCCTCAAAAAGCTCCAAAAAAAGTTCTCACCACTCAAAACCCCAAAACCGCAAACCTTTTATCCTTCTCACCCAAGGATAAACCCCTGCCTCATTCATCTTATCAATGAGCACAGTTCCATCGCCAGTCGTCAATAACAGTACACCAAGCCCAGCGCCCTCCAATGGCAACTCCCCAGCAGTCCCAGCCGCGACGACTGTAAAGAAGAAAGTTGACGTCAACGCTTTCTTCCAGAAGCCAACAGCGACCGCAACTCCTTCACCAACTCCTTCTGTGGCCATTGTTGCTCCGGCCCCTTCAGCGTCGTCCTCGTCCAATGGTGCCGCTGCTGCTGCCCTCAACGGGGCTTCCCCAGTCCCAGCTCCTCCTAACGGAGGGGTGAGCGCCTTCAGACCTTCACCGGGCCACTCAACAAATCAGCCTCTTCCGCCTCAGCAGCAGCAGGGCACTTCTCCTCGTCCACAGGCTCAGCAGCCGTACACGTCGTACAACCCACAGCAGTACATGGGTGGCTACCCTGGTCAGCAGCAGATGGGGTATCCAGCCATGTACCAGCAGCAACACTACGCAGGCATGCCCCCACAGGGCTACAGTATACAACACATGGGCGGCTACTACCAGCCTCAGCAGCAGCAAGGACCGGGCGCTGGTGGTCCACCTCAGTCTCCTTATATTCAGCAGCAACAGAATCATCACGCATCTCCTCGTCTAAGCTCAGCAAGCCCCAGCTTCACACCGGGATCAGCATCTGCTGGTGTCTTCACACCGTCATCCCAGACGTCGAGCCTGCCACCGTCGTCTCCGTCGACGCCGTCGATGGCCAAGTCGACCCCTCTCAAGCCTAGAACGAGCGGCGCGATCGTCATCAAAAACCCCAACGCGCCCAATACAGCCATTGATATCAAGGAGCTCGCCGCGAGCGCGTCACCCGCTGCCAAACGACCTGCCGTTATCTCTGCGCCTCCGCCAGTTGTAGCAGCATCAACCACCGTCGTCCCTCCTCCAGCGTCGCCTTCGCCAACACCGTCGGCCAACGAGCCTGTGAAGAAGAAGGTCGTTGTTCCCGGTGTCGTCAGACTCGAGAGTCCCGCGCAGAGGGACGCCAGAGTCGCGGCGGAGAAGAAGGCGGCTGAGGAGGAAGAGAAGGAAAAGTCGCGGGTAGCCAAGGAGAAGGAAACGCTGAAGAAAGAGGAAGAGGAGAAGGAGAAAAAATTGAAGGAGGAGGAGGAGAAGGTTGAGAAAGAGAAGGCTGAGAAGGTATGTTCCTTGCCTTTCTGTTTCAAGTTCCGGCCGCTGAGAATGTTTGTCGATGTCTTTGTTAGGAGGCGGCTGATGCAGCAGCGAAAGCTAAATCCGAAGAAGAGGCTAAGTCTGTTGCGGAGAAAGCTGAAGCTGATTCAAAAGCCAAGCACGAAGCTGAAGCAGCAGCTGCTATTGCTGTTGCCGCTACCGCTGAGATCGAGGAGAGGGCAAAGGAGGCTGCTGCGGCTAATGATGCTGCAGCTGCAGCTGTTACCCCCTCTTCAACGACTGAAACACCATCCAGTCTGCCACCCAAGCCATCCACTACCGACGACAGCACCGATTTGAAGAAGAAACCTGCCTCACTGGACCTTACGTCTGTATCTGCCACTGTAGTCGCTTCTTCCTCTACCTCAACTCCAACCGGTCTTGCGGCGCAAGCTCTTGCGACCGCCGTTGCCTCATCTCTCTCATCCGCTAAATGGGTCGAAGATCCAGCTCAGATCGAATACCCATCGTCCGTCAAGTCGCCCAACCCAGCTCTGTCTGCCGGTCTCCCGATTGGAAAGATCAGGTATGAGAGAGACTTTTTGCTGCAGTTCATGGAGATCTGCAAAGAGAAGCCGGAATCCCTTCCACCTCTTGAGTCGATAGGTCTAGTCGCTGACAGCAACGAGAGTGCTGGTGGATACAGAGGTTCTCGTGGAGGACCTTCGAGACAGAACTCTGCAGGTATGGGACGAGGAGCACAGTCTGGATTCGGTGGAAGGCCTGGTCAAGGGGCTGGTGCTGGATTTGGCATGGGCTCGTTTGGAACTGCTGGGGTCCCCAAGACGTCATCTGAGAGGTTCGCTGCCTCTGCAGGTGGGTTCACTACAGTTGGCGGCGGCCGAACACCCATGTCTCGCCAGTCATCCCAACAGGGCTTCGGATCTGTTCCACCATCTCCCGCTGGTCGAAACTCCTCCCTTGACAACTCTCGCTCTAGATCTGGTAGAGGAGGTAAGAGAAGCGAAATGCCCGTGGTCACACTCCCAACCTTCCCCGAAACACCAGTCGCCCCCCTTGTTGAGTCCGCCAACAGATGGGTCCCCGGTGCATCGAAGAAGAACCAGGATGAGAGATCACCTGAGTTTGTTGATAGGAAGGTCAAGGGTCTCTTAAACAAATTGACCATGGACAACTTCGACTCAATCAGCACCCAAATCTTGACTTGGGCTAACAAGTCGGAGGATGAGAAGGATGGTCAGACTTTGAGACAAGTCATCAAGTTGATCTTTGAGAAAGCGACTGATGAAGCCCATTGGTAGGCTAAGTCATTACCCGAGGGCTCTTTGCACTCTGCTGACCTCCCTCTGTTGTTCAGGTCCGAGATGTACGCCCGTCTTTGTAGAAAGATTATGGACCAGCTGTCAATTAAAGTTCAAGATGAACAAATTAAGTCTCAGGATGGCTCTCCGATTGTTGGCGGTGCCCTCTTCAGGAAGTACTTGCTCAACCGTTGTCAGGAAGACTTTGAGAGAGGTTGGGCTGCAAAGGAGAAGACTGCTGCCGAGGCTGCTTCTAAGTCAACAGAGGATAAGGCGAAGATGGAGGCCAACGCTGCTGCGGAGGAGGAGGCTAAGGAGTCTGGCAACGAACCCAAACAGGAGGCTGCACTTATGTCTGACGAGGTGAGTTGCTGTTTTAAATTTATTTTTTTCTCCCATTTCGGAGCATTTTTTACCCTTTTTGTTGATAATTTAGTACTACGCTGCTCAAAAGGCAAAGCGTCAAGGTCTTGGTCTCGTTCGACTTATTGGTGAACTGTTCAAGCTAGAAATGTTAACTGAGCGAATCATGCATGTCTGTGTGAAGAAGCTCCTCTCCAACGTTATCGATCCGGAAGAGGAAGATATCGAGTCACTTTGTCGGTTACTCACTACTGTTGGTAAAGAGCTGGATACGGTTAAGGCCAAGCAGCACTTGGATATCTACTTCCAGAGGATGCAGGTTCTTACCCAAAGTGACGCTATCAACTCGAGAATGCAGTTCATGCTACTGGATGTCATTGAACTTAGAAGCAGGAAGTGGAAGACCAGGAACGACGTTGATGGTGTCCAGACTATTGCTGAAGTCAGAGCGAAGGTAAATCTTTTTTGCCGTTTCTACCGCTGGATAATCAGCTTGCTTAATAAATCCCTCCTTTTTTGCAGGCTGCTAGCGATGCTGCTAAAGCTACTATGGAGGCTGCTCGTAGTGCCAACGCGAGGTCTGGTGGGTATGGTGGAAACGACTCGATGTCTCGAGGCGGCTCGCGAAAGGGAATGAACCGTAATGAGTACGGTCAAGGGCCGCAGGGAGGAGATGGCTGGAATACTGTTGCTCCTCCTCCCCGTCCTACCAAAGCTGGAGATCTCTCCGCTTTGGGCAAGTTCTCCAAGCCAACTGGCCCTGGCGCTGGCTTTGCTCCAACTAACGTCTTCGGAAAGAAGGGTCCAAAAGCTGGCGAAACTCCACCTTTGTCTAGGAACAGCTCCAGCACCAACATGTTTAGTCTACTCAACGGAGCTGATGCTTCCATGGAAGCTCCTGAGGAACCTACGAGGAAAAAGCTGGTACTTGCTCCAAGGACGGTGAAGAAAGATGGCGAAGATGAGGATGGCGCTGAGGGAGAAGAGGCTACTGAAGGTGAAGGCGAGCAAGAGGAGGAGAAAGCTGACAAATCTGAGGAACCTAAATCGACTGAGCTTACTGTGGAAGAGAAGAAGCGACTGCAGGAGAAGGCGAGTCAGAACTTAAAGGAGGCTATGAACGTCAGAGTGAGTTGTTCACATACTCAAATATTTTCTTCACTTGCAACGAATGTTGTTCTAATATTCTTCCCTTTTCTTTTTTGATAGTCTATACCTGACGCCATCCTCGATATTAAGGACTTCCCAACGGCCCATCTCCCCATCTTGGTTGGCTCCATCATCTCGTTCGCTGTCGACGCTAGGAAACCAGACGTCGACCTTATCGTCTCACTCCTGTCTAAGGCCACTGAAGAATCTCTTTTACCAAGGGAAGCTGTCGTGGCTGGCTTCACCCCTACTGCTGAAATGTTGGAAGATCTTGCAGTCGATGTTCCTTCAATTTATGCAGTGTTTGTCCAACTTGCTTTGGCTGCAGGTCTTGGTGACGATGACCTCGAAACTCTGGCGAGCGCCGTGATTATCGAAGATCCAGAGAATGCTCCTCTGATTGGCCCAGTCCAGAAGATTAAAAGAGCCGTGAGTACACCTCGAGGTTGTTTAAGAAATGACTTACACTGACGAATCTTTGCTGTTGCAGGTGGAGGCTCAAAAGTCAGGTTAAAACTTTTTGAACAATTAGAACACGCATGTCCATCTTCTCTTTGTAAGTCTGTAGTGACAAAAAGTCGTCTGTTGGGCTTACTGATATATTATCCCTTCCCATTTTCAGGCTCTCTGCACACCTGTTTCCGCAACTACTCACTCGATACACACGCATAACCTTATCGATTCCCTTACAACCACATCCCCCATGATTACGACACTTCCCGCCTCTATTTTCCCTGATCAACGTCGCATTTCCGTGTTACTGGTTACTTCATCTCTTTTTATTTCTTTTCAGAGGATACTATAATCTCTTCCAAAATAACGAGTTTCACAGCAAGTCTGAAAGCAAGTAACTGATGACTGCCAAGCTGCTGTGTCAAGGCTCGGTGGGCTTGGGGAGCGCATCGATCGATGGTCGCCTCTGGTGCCTTGACCGACGCCTGGCCGGTGGCGATATGGTCAGGCCAAACGAAAGATACCTAC